>RHLR01000196.1:0-31310 GCA_009806335.1 Davidsoniella australis
TGTGTATCTTAGAATACCGAGGTGCTACATAGCTACTAAAGCTCCATTTCCACCTTAATAAAAATGAATTATAAAAAAAAATCAATCTACGAGACCTTTCTGCCTGTCAGCCCATTTTTCAATGTCTGAATAAGCTTCTTGGCCTGGTCAATCACTGCCTTGTTGTGTGATCCATTTATACATGATACCGTGGCTGGCCCTATTGTCAAGGCAGATCCAGATGTTTGTACACCTGTTTGTCAATGTTGGGGTAAGGCCTTTGAGTCCATGTAGTATCCCCAATATTATGACCTCTTTCCATCTGCCTCCCGAGTATGATCCCTCCAGGATAGTTGTTCCTCCTTTTTCGGCAGTCCATCCCGAGCCTATCCATCCCTCGGAGCGTTTGGAGCCATCCGTGTATAGCAGGTTTCCTTGTGTCACAGGTGTGCCTCTGCTGCTAAATATTTTGAGACAAATTTGACCGTCACTAATGAATGAATGAGCTGAACAATGGTTCACGTCTAGTTACACATGTATTATCAAGGGTTAGTCGCTATTGTAGTAGGGTTAACAATAGCTAGGCCCAAGTTTCCAGATTGGGAAACATCGAGGTCGGTTGCCCAGTGAACAAAACCGCTCCACAATTGCCTAATGTCAATAAAATGAAATGTAAGCCTGCTTTTTTTTTTGCTTTTCTGGACTTGACAAAAAAGAGGTAGCCGAGAATTATTAAAGAACGAAACGAACCAAGTATTCTTACATTGAGATCTGATATTTCCAACATTTGTTCCATTAAACGATCCTCACACACACTCAACACTGCTAATATTTCGCGCCATTACAAATTACATTTTTCGTAGCCACAGTCTTCTAATCCGCCTAACGATATCGCCAGCCTCCTGGCCAAGCTTGCCTGCTGCTATCGAGGGGAATAAGCCTTGCCTGTAGTTCTGCCCCCTCTAGACGTTTCTAGAACTTGCGCACATTCTATAGACTCAACGATCTCGAATCCGTGCCAGTCTGTCCGTTACTATGTATATATGGACACTAGGCGCACTAGTGACCGTATTAGGCACAGTCGAATGCCAAGACGAGTTCCTCCCTACTGCCATCCGGCGCATGCCTCTCGACCCCGGCGAGAAATGGTATCCAGTGTACGAAGCCTACGCGCCGGCAATAACGACCTCGATGCCGCTTGCGCCGCGCGAAGCCGCTGCCGCTGCCGTGCTGGAGCGGATAGTAGCCGGAGCTTACAATGGGGAGACTGGTGATTATGATACCTCGCCAAACCGCCCTGTGTTCCGCGCTCACATTCAAGACGCTGATGGCCCGCTGCCGTGGCAGAAGCTAAGGCGGGCAGCAGAGGCGCTGAATGTGTTGCAGGGCCGTGGTGCGTGTCCGTCGGGGTTTAGCGGGTGCGATAGTATCGGATATCCGAACAAATGCTGTGTATCGACGGAGACGTGTGTGGAAGTGGATAACGATGACACTGGCGATGTGGCCTGCTGTCCTTCCGGTTCATCTTGTACTGGAAATGTCGCTAGTTGCCCGACTAGCGCCGTTTCGTGTGCTGCTAGCTTGGGCGGCGGCTGTTGTATATCGGGCTACGCCTGCGAGGGTTCTGGATGTAAGTGCTTCATGCAATCCATGTGAGTTCCTTTTTGCTGGGAGTTGAATGCTAACTAATAGAAATTGAACAGGCGTTAAAACAGTGACAGTCACTACCTCAACTAGCGAATCTTCCACCACTACTATAACTACAACCACGATGACCTCTTCCGAGACTACAGAAACCTCTGCCGTGGCCCCGTTCCGGCCTACAACGGATAGCGCCACTGCCACAACAACTAGCACTACGACAACCTCTACAGACACTGCTCTAGATACCTGCCCGACGGGATATTACGCTTGTCTCGCACGCTACGGTGGCGGCTGCTGCCAAACTGGCCGGGACTGTCAATCGACGTCATGCGTAGCTACCTCTATGACAGACATTATCACGCGGTCAGATCTGACCATTGCCGTGCTGGCCACTGACTCTCCGACAACTACTGAATCTGCGTCGGGTACCTGTGCGACGGGCTGGTCTTTGTGTGAGGTTTCAGCTAATGTTGTTGCGGGATGCTGCCCGGATGGATATTCATGCGGATCGGTTAGTTGCACGTTGGCAACGGCGGGCACGACGACGACGGTTGGGAAGGAAGGCACAACTTCTAATGGTGGGAAGACTAAGCCTGCTATGATGTTGGCAATGCTGGTTGGCATGTTAGCGATGATGATATGATGGTGCTGTAGATACGGGTATATATGGCCACGCTTGATTCTTGACTTGGTATGACTTCATGATGAATATGGATGTCTTACTTTATCGGACTTGTTGGCTGTTGGAAGACTAATTTTTTGGGATTTAGAGGCTGCGTTTGGCGTTTTCTGATTTAGTACACGTACACGTACACGTACAACTGTGACGGTATGTAAACATTATTTAGTAGTAGCAAGCACATGGAGTTTCAATAGGAAATATTACGATTCAACTTCATTCATTCATTAATATATAATAATAAGCTAACTGGGCCTAGGAAGTTTATTCGGGCATGTGAGTGAAGGGCTTGGACAGGTGCTCCTGGCAGAAAGGCAGCTTGCTGACGGTCCAGATCTCAGTATCGGGCTGCAGAGTCTTCTTGAGCTCGACGTCGAGGGAGCCACCCTTCATGGCGATGATTTCCGGGGCAGCATCGGGATCGTGGGCCAGAGGCGAGCCACAGTCGGAGCAGAACAGGCGGTGCACAGCCTTGCCGGAAGAGCCCTGGCCGGCGTAAGACTTGACGGGGCCCTCGAACTTGACCTTGTCCTTGAGGCAGACAAAAACCAGAGCTAGAAGAAGGAAGATGATATGTTTGTTAGCTTTGCTTTTCTGTTTTCTTGTTTTAACGGTGGTGGTTTGGCGGGGTGAAACGCAAGACTGGATGCGGGCAAAAAGGCCAGAGGAAGGAGAGAAGACTTACAGTAGGTGGAACCGCTCTGGCGTTGGCAGTCGTCACAGTGGTCGTAGCCAACTAGGAGAGGCTTCTCCATGTCGACGGTGTAAGTGACGGCTTTGCACAGGCAGTGACCGGAAAGAACCATTTTGATGATATTTGGGTGGTAAGGAAGAAGGAAGAAGAAAGAAGAAAAAGTTGGCTTGTTCAAGACGAAGAGAGAAAGAGAAAGAGAAAGAGAAAGAGAGAGAGATCAAGAGAATATAGACGGAAGAAATCTCAGTCTTTGGAGCCAAAAAATGGAGTGGGAGCTGCGGCGGGGTTTTATAGAGCTCTAGATTTCTCCTTAGCTGCGTTTTGTGCCGCCGCCCGGGCCAATGACAAGCCATAGACTTTATCAGACCAAGGAGAATCTGTCACTCTTTTTTCTTTTTTTACCCTTTGCTTGCTTTTCTTGTCTTTCTTTCCCGGTCTTGGTCCGTATATTAGTGTTGGTCTGATCGTTTCCCCCCTTCTGGTAGACGTAGCCTTACTTTTCTTTCGCTGGTTTTTGCTTCTTGCTGAACTCTGTTACTTTTGGAGAGCTGGGATGCGTTATCCGTTTTTTGTTTGTTACCGCTGCCTAACGCAAGACAACACAGAACAAGTGACCGTGTTAAACGAAAAAGGAACACCGCGGGCATTTCTCATCCCATGACGGAGCTCCATACTGGGCTGACTGAGCACGAAAGAGAAAGTCTAGATAGAATGAGACTTTGAACTGTCCCACGCCCCTAGCTATGGGAAAGCTTGACTGGCTACGGCTCCAGCAGGAACAATGTGGGTTTAAGTCGGCTTTCTCCCTCTAGTGATGCCGTTAAAACGCAGGAGGGTAATGCAGTGCGGGCGTCACAGGTAGGGGGTGCAAGATGACATATCACACATCACGGCACCATATTCGGCGTCTTTTTATTTGTCTTTATCTCGATGCCGGACCTGTAGGATCTAGACAACACATGAAGAGTACGTCAAACGATTTGCCTTCGTTTTGTCGGCTGAAACGACAGAGACTTCGTTTCTCTTGTTCTACTTAGCTGTACACCCACTCACTGCATATTGGGGATACATACTATGACGAGCTCTCAACCGGCTGGCTGAAACTGAGAGTTGGAGCAGACAGACAAAGACATTGCCGTAACTCGCTTCGTCCCTAATGGAGAGCACAGCTGCTGGTGCTATCGATACTGGCTATTGTTGTTTGTGTACCCACCCCCCTCTAGTTGGGCACAGCGTTTCACTCGCAACTGACCGGGCTGGGCTCGCCTTAATCTTGAGTAGCAAGTAATGAGTAATTGATGTATCAGCAGCAACTACGAGAGTATGGACAAACAGCGAGTGCGCTGATATAAGACCAGTCAAACAAACAAATAAAATGCATCAATAAGCTTGAGCCCCCGTAAGAAATCGCGAAATTACGGGAAAACGTAAGCAGAATCCAGCGATTCATAGCTGATTGGCTGCGTTTTGGAGGGGCGGAAAAGGTGGGGTCTTGAAGTTCCAATGATGGTAGCGATTATGACAGTTTCCTGTTTTGGCGACGAAATCGGACTATTAAATCTACTTAACCATTAAGTCTTTTTGTCCGATATTGTTTAACTTTGACTGTGTTTGACTAGATTCAACTTAACTATCATTCATCACTTTGTACGGAATTGGCCTAACACGAATATTCTGCTAAAGGCTCAACTGGCCAGAGTGTAAATTAAATGCTGCCTTTTTGCTATACTACAGGCTTATTTGTGCTTAATAAAGTGGTGGTTGGCATTGACTGGGACATTCCTCTATCCATCCCATTCTCAGACTACAGACTACTTACTTATGATAAGCATTGGAAGGCTGCATCATGTTTGATAATCTGTGATGCGTGAGAGGGGGTCTTACGGGGCTTCCGAATGTCAATGCATGTAAGACAAAGGTTACAACACCAAATAACTATTTGGAATTAGACTAAAAATGACCAAAATTCTGATAAGAAAGCGTGATGATAACCCTAATACAGTCACACCTTCAATACATAACTTTCGTCGACGTCAGAAATGCTGGAATAGACGAAATAGACAACGGCACATTCTGTGATAACAGTTGCCGTGCACCATCTACACCTAGTATTGCGTACTGGTAGCATCCATGGAAAGATAAGCTGTTGATTTGTAAAGCCAATGCGAGTAGAGAAGCAACTGCGATGCATATAGGTAGACTTTGCAGGATCATGATAACATCGTAGCCTAGGTACTCGGAAACCAACGAGCGAAGGAACACCGTCAAGTAGAGTCGTTTCAGTGCCGCCGGAGCTTGAGTCAGAACCCAGTTGTCGATATCAGTGAATTTAGAGACTGAGGGATACGATGTATCTAAACCGGTGAAAGGTACTTCGCCGTCTGTTGTGATGGTCGGAGGGTTTTTGCGTAGGGTTCGAATAATCTTGAAAATGATAGTGCTGGTGTGACCGGTTATCCGAGAGTCAGATCTTTTACAGAAGGGAGCCTTTGCTGAGAATATTGACGATAGTGTTTGCTTATCAAAAAGCGAAAGGACATCTACCGTTTTATTTTCCTGTTCCAGGCGAACCATCACGTCCGTCGATCTAGCTTCTCGATAACGCACAAAGCGCGCATAGAACATTGGCGAAAGAATCCTCAAGACTGCAACTCCTGTATCTTCTCGTGCCGACGGAGATACCATAACTTCCTCGCGAAGCCCTTGCCTAATGCCCGCCGAGACATAGCGTACTTTGACAGCCGTTGGACACTTGAGGATAGCGGCACGAAGATATTCGCGGAATACAGCTTCCATGGCGGCTTCCTCGTAGTCACCCGAACGTGAAATTGCCGTGTTACGAGGAGGCGTTATATACCACATACGCATGTGTTTGCGATAATACAGATCGAACCCTACCTTTAAGACCATCGGTAGGATAGCAGGCACTACCCACCACCAAGAAAACAAGAACGATAACTTTTGCCATAGAGACAGAGTGGCCGGATCGAAGCTATGGCCGGTCGAGCACAGATATGCGACGATCTCTACTTGGTGGTTGGGGTCTAGCTCAGAAATGGTGATTTCGAAAGAGCGGCATTGGGACTCTGTAGTTGAGATGGGCGAAGACAAGTATTGCCTCTGCAAGACAGCTGGATCTGGGGCCTTGAAGGAGAAAAATCCGTCACTAGCACTGAAAGGCGTGATGAAGATATCTTTGGCGATGACATTGCGCAGTATATCTGACTTGGAGGTATCATGAGCCGTCGGACCGGGTTCGGCCATCTTGATGGTTACTAGACGCTTGTCTAGGGTTGGGGTTACGGCTTCAGTGATGATGGCGCTCAGCTTATGCTTGGAGTCGTAGAGATACCAGAAACTGATAAAGACCTGACAACTGCGGAGGAACTTGGGCGCAGTTATGTGGTATGCACAAGGATACATAGATGGATCCAAGTTCTTGAAAGAGGTTAGTAAAAACATCAACATCTCGATATTGAACAGAGACTAACCTGTGTTAGAAGATACTCGTTGAGATATCCTCTCAATGTTGGGTATGTGTTGCCATTCTGGAGTAGCTTTTCACTAGGATTGATAGACCAAAAAGCGCCATTATCCTTTCCCAGAAACCACATAATCTTTCTGAAAAATGAGCTGTGATATCTCTTGTCAACATCTGGCATGTATGACAACAGACCACCAGCGTTTCCAGTCCAGTCGACGGGAATCACAGCCAAAAGATACCTATTATCAAAACTGTTTTTGACGGGACTTAGGCGGCGATGACGCACGCGAGCGGGAATCAACATCGGAGTTCCTGCAGAACTCGCTGATGTTTTGCTAGCACCGGCTAGGAAGATTAACTCTCGAAGGACCATCAGTATGATTATGGCGCTGATACTCCACCAGAGGAGATATTTGGTGCTGGCATGTTGGTGAAGAATGATGACGAGCGTGATCAATGCATTTTGGATTACATCTCCAAAGATGGCCAAGTAACTGACATACAGGAAGGGAAGCCAGAGAGCCATGACGTGGAACAAAAGGTAGAGAGTAGACTAGAGATAATCTTTGTAGGCTGATAACGTGTCTGACTATGAAGCATAGTAGTATGTGTAGCTGAGGCGATATATTTGGGATTTCTCACCATCATCGATGTCATGATGACTTTCAAGGAACAGGGCACTCTATTTATACATAAAGACTTGCACTGCTATCTACCGTAAGGTAGAGATAGGAAATGCCAACACGAATATATGATCCGTATTATCGTACTGACTCGGCTAGATTTATGCCTAACTCATGATATATATGATATTCTGTCACTGGCTCTCGTGTTGGCATATCCGTTATCTGTGATGTCACTACTAGTCAACAGACCGTATACTAGAAAGAAAGATACTCGGAGAGAGATACATAAGACGACCATTCTTGAGAGATAAGAGCTAATATGGCATCAACTTACTTGCGTGATACCAACAAAAGAACTAGGCTGTCTAGATAGCTTTACTACATCTTCTTCGGGTCCACTATTATAACCTGAAAACCCATATTGAGAAGCCTAGATATAGGATCCGTCCTCCTCATATGCAACATGCCATCTTTGTACAGCCTGTTCAACGCTCCAATAAACCCCCCCCCCCCCGAACTTGTTTACCTTTGACATCCGCCACGAAGAGCCGAAGAGCGATAGGTAGTTACAGATAAGCGTCGAAGATCTCGATTATAATACGTGGTATTGGCTTAGCTGGGGAAATGCCAACGTCAAAAGTTTCCGGCGTGGTGGAGAAATGGGGAAAACTGCCGTGTTCATGATATCGCTACTATATATATATATATATATATCTTGGCAGGCATAGCCGCTTTCGTAAATTGAATATTACAAATCTTATGGTGAGACCACGTTGAAGCTGCGATGTTGTATTATGTGCTTACACTACGATACGGGGTAATATACTGCTCTATTAATTGTTTGAAATAGTTTTCATGGTATAGGATCGCCTTGATGTATTACGATTTAGGAGGGCTAAGACATGGTATAGGTCACGTCAAGTCTCACACACACACACATATATATATATAGATTCATGTTCTCTTTGAATACATCTTTGAAGCAAGGCCAGATAGTTTCCTTTAGAGGCAAAGCTGCCTGTTTTGCTTGTTTCAGTGACACATATAGGCTGTTCGCCTTACAAAAACTCGCCGATGCATACAAACGAGTTTGGCCAATCATAGGGCGTACGATTCAACTCGGCAAAGCATGTGAAATGTACGAAAATCCTCCTGCATGTAGCGTTTTTGCTATATTATTTTTGTTGGGTTCGTCTACGTATATATTTGAAGTGACAACGCATGGTATGAGACATTCGGCGATCTAAACCGCCTTGAGGCTATGTCAGCTAGAGATAGCCCGTTAAGTTTACAGCTAAAAATACAGAAATAATATACAGCGACAGCTCGGTCTAGCCTATCTGAGATGTTTGAATCCAAGACTGTGATTTTGGTGTCTGGAAATCTGCTCGTCCCATGTTTATTTGGTTGGCGGGACGCGACTTATATACAGCCATAACATGTTCGGGTTGATCCGTGAAATGGTTGTCTTGTGCTGCATATCAGCGATATCTACGCACTAAAAATTGCACCTTATAAGAAAGTCGGGCATGCTCAGTAGAATCAAACTCAAGCTGTGTGTGTCTAGCCTTCTTCGGGTAATGGGATGCGTCCTAAAACCTATTTGGGTTGAGCCCTGGCCTCAGGGCGTCTCTCTCAAGATAGTAGTAAGATGACACTGCACTGGCCATGGAAGAGAAAACGATAACAATGCAATAGTACTGACACCTCAGACTAGATCAAACTATCGATTGTGATGTTTGTGATACGGCCAAGATATGAGACTTTAGAATAGTTTTTCGGCGCTTTCTCCCTCTTCAGAAGGTGCCTCGGAAGGTGAGCTCAGCGTAGACGTAGCGCGGCCAGAAAACTCTCCGGGTACTACAGGCTTTCTCTGGCTCATCATCACGTCGCCAACGAGATCGCCATTGGCGGCTTTATTACGTGCGTTCCGATCTTGTAAGAACCCATTACACAAGAGGGCGGTGGCAACACTGACATTCAAACTGTCGACACCGCTAGTGTGTGCCATGCGTGGGATGCTGACCTCGATGTCCATCTTCTGGCGGAGGTTCTTCGGGATACCATGACCCTCGCTACCTACCACGAGCAAGCACGGCGACGTGGAAAGCGGGTTTCTGCCTATTAGAGTAGCCATGTCGATGTTGCGATCTGTGGGGCGTGGGCTGGGAGCTACAGCGGCATATGTAATCCATCCGGACTCACGGCTCCGCTCGATAAACTCCATGGGGTCCTCGACGTTGAAGATTGGGATCTCCTCGACGGCGCCGGCAGCAGCTTTCATGACGACGGGTGTTAGCGTAGCTGAGTTGTTCCTGGTGATGGCAATGGCACCGACACCCATAAAGCGTGCAGTGCGGATGATGCCGCCAAGGTTGCCGGGATCGACAACTTCGTGGATAAGTAGTACAAGAGGCTTTTGGTCGATTTTGCCGTCATAGTTGATCGTAGTATCAACTCCATTCACGGCCTGTTCCTCGCGTGTTTGGAAGTCTCGTACAATTTCAAAGGTGTGCTTCCACGGATTCTCTGAGATCGAACCTAGTGCCTTGATGGGCGATTGGGGCAACGGCGATGCCTCGAGGACATATCCGTTGTGTGGGCGACCTAGACTCATGCGATCCATCATAGGCTGGCCCTCAGTAGGTACTAGCTGGCAGTCAATTCCACGCTGACGAGCCAATGCCTTGAACCGAGCATCGTCGTAGTTTTCAGAGCGGTTGTCGCCATTGTAGATATAGAGCTTGTACAGTTTGCGGCGCTGGCTCATTAGTGCAGCCTTCACGACGGACTTGCCGAAAAGAAACTGTGAGGCTGCTGTGGTGTAGGGAACGACCGGGCTGCCCATTATGGGATGGCTTTTACGAGCGGCTTGGCGATCATCGTCGCGTCTCGGTCTGTCGGATGGACTGTCATGAGAAAACGTTGAAGGATTTCTAAACCCCCGATTGTCACGATCACCAAAGCCCCTTCTCTCTGTAAAGCCCGATGGAGCTCCGAAAGAACGCTGAGGCCGGTCACGGCCATGACCCCTATCTCTGCCTTGGAAATTCTCGGACCGGGATTCATCATGTTCGCGTGCTGAATTTTGACCACGGTTACCACCGAAGCCTCCCCTCCCAGAATCTCGATCAGATCCTCTCTCGGAGAAGTTGGATGCTCTCCCACCGAAAGAAGAAGAGGGCCTATCAGGACGTTGATCCCGTCTGAAGAATCCTGACTTCTTCTGGTCATCGCGGCCACGAGAGGGTCTAGAATCTTGGCGCGGAGACCGACTATCGCGAGAGTCTCTTCTATCGTCACTATTGAAGCGTTTGTCTGAGCCAGGCGATTGTTTGCGCTGATCAGAAGGAGCTTCCTCAGGAAGTCCGAGAGCACGTCTTGCGGCTGCTTTGGTTTCGGTATCTCGCTTTGCCATGATCTCATTAGCCTTTTCCTTGAGGGCACCATACTTGATCTGGTAGACAAGGCTGTTCTTTCCATAGTCTTCAGAGGCATCGTTGAAGCGATGTCTGCGGGTTCGCCGACCGGAGTCTTCTTCATCTTCACCAGTTGCACCGCCTATCATGGCCTTGTTGAAATCGGAGCTAGTCATCCGAGACGAATCGATGCGGTTCTTTCTTCCGGAGCCAGAAAAAGACGGCTTGCTGGACGTCCGTCCACGGCGATCATTGCGATCATTGCGATCATTGTTGAACCGGGAGGACGACTTGGACGAGCTCCTGAGGCCACGGTGGATAGCTGAGAACGACGAAGCAGCCCGTATTTGGCATAGAGAGAAGGCTAATGGAACTGGCTGGCAGCGTGGCAGTGCCTTGAGGAGGTGAAGCGATGTTAAAGAAGACATCTTGCAGTCAGTCGGACAGTGCAAGGCCCAGCGGTTGAGATGTCGGCCAAATTTTTGAGACGCTTGACATGTGAAGACGAGCTCATATCATTTCATATAGTAGTATAGTAGCCCTAGTCAAATAAAATGCCTGCAGAAACTTCTTCATAGTATGAACTGAACAGGCTAAATTAAGTGGGCCACCCAGTTCGCCCAGAGGTCCAAACTGGAAGGCGGTGAAAAGGGCTTAATCAAATCAAACCGGATAGGGTTATTCGGAAAATGCGCGACTGGATTAGCCTGTATTATGGCTACTGAATTATCGAATTCTTTCCATCTTGAATCTTGGTAAACACTACGACGCACCTGATCCTACGCTGTTTAAGAGCTTTGAGAAGCTCTTCGATCAGCTTCCACCCACCAAAACAATCCATCACTAGTTTATAAAAGCATCACGACCCCCACTCCGCGTTACCTAATTTCTTTTCACCCATCGCGATACAACAAGAACAACAAGAATAATACAGGTAGCCTTGCATTATTTTGATCCCATCTCCAGCTCGTTTAGCTTACTTAACACGCTCGACATCCCTCATCCTCACCATAACGACAAAGTATGATATAGTGCTTTCACTTTGAGCGAACCAAACCCAACCTATTATAAATACAACTTGGTGTCACACTGGCCGCGCCTCGAAGATTCTTACCAACCCGACCTCATGCGTTAGCCAACACAAAAGCATTGCAAACCTAGTACTCCATCATCAATACCGCCCTAGACTTTGAACATATAGACTACGAAGATACCAGAGAAAGAAAGACATCAGTTTCACCAGGCAATCATGGCGCAGACAGAAGCCACTACGGAGCAGCTAGGGGCTGAACCCGAGGGCCTGCTTCCTAAAGAGAACGAGAGCATACTTGCGGACGGCTCAATATTGGTGGCAAGCAATGAACCGCCGCCAGCAGCCTTTGAAATCAGACTTCCCGCCCTATCAGAGGACAAAGACAAATACCAAGAATATGCATCTGACTACATCGTCGAGGTGCTGTCAATATCTTTGGGTCGGAATGACAAGAAATCATATGAGGTCATGTTTCTCGATGGCAAGAAAGATACAGTAAGCAGTCGAATCTGTACGCTAGCGAATTCCATAACTAATTACAAGTGATGCTAAACTCCTAGATCTCCTCTACTAAGCTTGCAGCCATGGACAATGGGACACAGGCTTTATCTGACTATCGGAAAACGCACGATACCGCCGCAACGAATACCAAACGCCGACGAGTTTCCTCTAGCTCTGATGGTAGCACGTCTGGGTCTATTAGATTGAAGATAAGACGTACGAAGTTCGCACTTAGTCCCCGTGAAGAAGAGGAAGAGCAAAGCGAATTAGACAATGATCCTTATGCTTATCGAGCGAAGCCTACTCACAAAACGATTCGCACCATCCAACGAAACCCGGTCGGCCAGCAGAGACAGCAACTTATTCCTCGCTATAAAATGAAGACTCGCCATTCCTACGGCTCATATTTTGGGAACCACGACGAAGATGAGCTCATGCTAGACGAGCCACCAAAGCGAATCCAGACCCGTAGATCGCTAGCTGCTCCCATCCTATCAGAACAACCGACCTCTACCACGAGTCCAGAAGATTCTGAAGACGGGCTGTTCACTCTTCAGTCAGACTTCCCTTTGCGCTTGTTACCTACAAGAACGAAGCGCACAACCTTGAGGAACCACCTGCGCAGTACACGACAAAAAAATCAGTCACGAGAATCGTCCAACGAATATACCGATACTAGAAGACGCTCCGGCCGTGTGACACGCAACTCAAACAACGTTTCCGACCGGGTTTCATTGAACTCTGATCTGATGAATATGGACCTAGATGATGATATGCCTCTTGCAGGCCCAAAGGTTGCGAATATCAAGGAAGTCTTCTTTCCGGCCGATTCACAATCTTCATTCGCAAAACGTCACATACAGATATGCGATTCTTGCAAACTTGGACCGGGAAGTGGTCGCGGCTTTCTCATCTATTGCCAGGGTTGCTCTGGGTCGATTCACCAGTCATGTCTGGGCCACCGCGGATCTCGAACTCAAATGGTCACCAAAACAGGCGAGCAAGACTTTGTCTTCCAATGTCAACTTTGCATAAACTATAACTTTCGGAAATCTCGTTCTGCACCAAATACTGCACAATGTCAAGCATGTCACGAGCCGGGCAAATCTTGTGCTGCGTTTTCGATGCGCAAGACCCCAAAACAAGAAGAGAAACTTCGTCAAGAGAACAATGGCGTCGATCCTATAACGCCTGTCAGCACGGATCTTATCAACAATGTCGATACTTTGCTTTATCGTTGCTCACGCTGTAGACGTGCTTGGCACTTTGATGAGCTGCCACCACTTTTGGACGCAGGCTCTCGTGTCCCGTCAGAACGTTTCCATGAATATTCTCAGCATTGGGAATGCCGTGAATGTATAGACCACACCGACAAGATAGATTCCTTGGTTGCATGGCGTCTTGTATCTGATGCTAGCGCACCCTCTGACACGACTCCCACCGAGAGCTCTCCTATTACACGACGATCTAGGATAACCGAAACTACAAGGTCACCTTTGTTCAAGGACTACGGCGATGACGACAAGCAATACCTCGTAAAATGGGCAGATAAGTCATATAGGCACGTTAAATGGATGCCCGGCTCTTGGGTGCATAACATTGCTTTTCCAGCGACAAAAACCGCCTTTTCAAAGAAGAGTATCATCCAAGATTACTACCGTAAAACGACTTCCGCAGCGATCCCTGATGAATATCTAGCCGTAGACATCATATTCCAAGTTGAATATCATGAACGTGCACGCTCCGTTGACAACTTGTCTGACGATATTGATCGAATCGTTGATGTAGCCAGAATCTACTTCAAACCTCAAGGGCTCGCATACCTTGACTCTGTTTGGGATGAGCCGCCTGACTCTTCCAACCCCGATCTCTATCACTCATTCATCATCGCATATCGGCAATACCTTTCTGGCAAATACTTCGAATTAGATTCTGGTGTCGGCATGAACAAACGAACTGTCGAGTTCAAGAATACGCCATTCGACGATATAGCTCTCACCTCCCCACCGCCCGGAATCAAAGGCACGCTTATGGATTACCAAATGACTGGCGTTAACTGGATGCTTCGTCGTTTTCACAATGGCGAGAATGCCATTCTCGCTGACGAAATGGGCCTTGGCAAGACTATCCAAGTCATCGCGTTGTTGACAAGTCTCATCCAGCAAAACCCCCGAGTCGCGCCGTTTTTAGTTGTTGTTCCTAACTCAACCTGTGCTAATTGGCGCCGCGAGATCAAGCAATGGTCTCCGGATGTTCGAGTTGTCACGTATTATGGAGGCAAGTATCCCCAAAACATGGCGTATAACTACGAGCTTTTCCCTGAAGGCGAATCCCATGGTATACGGGCACATATCGTTGTAATGTCTTATGATTCCGTCCAAGATGACGAAACCCGTCGCAAATTCAGAAGCGTCCAATGGGCCGGGCTTGTGGCTGATGAGGGACAACGCCTCAAAAACAGCAAGAGCATCGTATATGGCATGCTTGACTCCATGCGCCTGCCATTCCGTCTCTTGCTTACTGGAACGCCCCTACAAAACAACAAACGTGAACTGTTCAACCTGCTGCAGTTTATTGATTTAAAGTTTGATGCGGCAAATATGGATGAGGAGTACCAGGAACTCACCAGTGACAAGGTCCACGAGCTTCATCAGCTCATTTCTCCTTATTTCTTACGCCGAACAAAGGCTGGCGTGCTCAAGTTCTTGCCTCCTATGTCACAGATCATCGTGCCTGTTTCTATGACAGTCGTCCAGGAGCAGTTATGTAAGTCTATCTTGTCGAAAAATCCCGAACTCATCCGGGCTATCTTTAGCAACTCGCGCGTAAACAAAAGCGAGCGTGGCAGTCTCAGCAATATCCTCGTTCAGCTGCGCAAATGCATCTGCCATCCGTTTATCTACTCGAACGCTGTCGAGGAGAGAACCGATGATCTAGTTCTCTCACATCGGAATCTTGTAGAGGCTTCAGGGAAGCTCATTTTCCTAGAGTCTCTCTTGCCCAAGTTGAAAGAGAAAGGTCACCGAGTGCTTATGTTTAGTCAATTTCTTGGCGAGCTTGACATCATGGAAGACTTCTTGCACGGCCTGGGAATGGAATGTGCTCGGTTAGACGGCTCAGTCTCCAGTCTAGAGAAGCAAAGACGCATAGACCGTTTCAATGAGCCTGGATCGTCGCTCTTTGTTTTCCTACTATCAACCAGAGCGGGTGGTGTCGGTATCAACCTTGCCACAGCAGATACTGTCATCATATTGGATCCAGATTTCAACCCTCATCAAGACTTGCAAGCTCTCTCTCGCGCCCATCGAATCGGACAGCGGAACAAAGTCCTGTGCATCCAACTAATGACAAAAGACTCAGTCGAGGAGAAGATGATGCAAGTAGGCAAGAGTAAAATGGCGCTTGACCATGCCCTGATTGAACGTATGGGCTCCAGTCTTGATGACGCTCGTGATCTCGAAGGTCTCTTGAGGCATGGTGCCTCGGCCCTCTTCAATACAGACGAAAATGCTAAGCGTGAAATTATCAAATACGACGACGCCGCTATCGAGAAGATTCTTGACCGTTCGTTCACGAGTCCCGGGGATTCACCTGATCCGAAGGCCGAGTTTACATACGGCAAGGTCTGGACCAACGAGAACGGTGGCGCTATCCAGGATCTTCTAGGTGGTGATAACGAAGGTGAAGTTGACAAGGCTGTCACTTCTAGTGTTTGGGAGAAGATTCTAGCGCAGCGAGCAGCAGATGCCGCGCAGGAGCTTGAAGCCAAGAAGGAGATTCTGGGGCGTGGTGGTCGTGCTCGTCCTACTGTCAACTACACCACAAACCGTAGTACCAACACAGCCAAAGACCGGAACGATGATTCTGATGCTCCTATTGAGGCTGATTTTGATGTTGGCAAAGACGCCGATCCTGACTTCGACATCACTTTGGAATCTCAACCGATAGAAGAGTTAGAGTTCTTATCAGGTGATGAGGCTACTCCAGCGGCCCCTCAGCTCAATAGTGTCCCTCAACTTGACAGTGCTCCTCCTCCTTTCGGGCCTGAAATGAATCCTAGTCCCCAAAGAAATTGTAAGTTAACTTTCAATGTATCATCCTTGCCGGTTCATACCGCTAACAACCTTGACAACAGCAGCATTCCAGATGGTCCCATTGACAACGAACATGCTACCTGTGCCTAGACAACAACAGGAGCCGGCAAATTCTAACCGTAGCATAATCAACGCCGACGTGCTGCCTCCTCTTCGCCGAGCTGAAGATTTTGAAGCGGTAGCTACAGGGTCATTTGGAGCAGCAGCAGCAGCAGCAGCAGCAGCAGGCAAAGCAGTAGCCAAATCGACGGCTGATGCATCAGCTAAAGTAGCATCCGATGCAGTAGCTGAAGCGATAGTTGAAGCAGCGGTTGAAGTAGCGGCCGAAGCAGCGGCAGAATCAACCTTTAGAGCATTATTTCGAGCCCCGGCTCAGCCGATCAACCTCGCCCCAAGTTTCGATCGACGCAGTGAGACCATTGAGGTACCAACGAGGAATTTGCAGAATATGGAAATGGACACCTCGTCAACAGCATCGGGCTCCATGGCCCAGATAATAAGACGGCCAGAAAGCGAACGACAACAACCACAGTCCAATTCTACATGGTACAATCAGCAAACTAGCCTCCCTATGAACCATACAACTGTTCTACAGCTTCCGCAAAGGCCTCCGCAACAACCGCCACGACCGTCCGCATATCAACCTCTACCTCAACCAGTACAACAGGCGCCATTTCAACCGCCATACCAGCCAGGAGCTCAGGTATCCCATCAGCTGATACGCCCACCGCCATTGAATCCAGTGCCTCCAGAATTCGCTAGTGTCTACCCGACATACCCCAATAATGTCCCTCAGCCCGTGCCTGGACCCTCGTCATTGACTGGATCTGATCAACGTTTCTCTGGGACGCCATATCTCAATGTCGAACCTCAGTCTTGGCAGTATTCTCGGCCTATTATGAAGGACGTATCAACCATGAACACAAGAGATGCTATCGGTCAGTACCTCCAGATGCAAAAGCAACAGCAACTACAAGTACAGCAACAAATTCGGCAGCAAATTCAGCAGCAGCAGCAGCAGCAGCAAATGCAGCAACAACAGCAATGGAATTGGCAACATCAACAAGGACAGCAACGCCAGCAGTGGCAAGACTTGCAGCAGCTCCAGGATTTCCAGCAGCTTCAACAGCAACAAGCTATGCCAACACAGGGCCGTGTTATTGAAGTTCGGGGCAGTAGCTCACCTTCATCGAATCCAATCACGCCTATTCCACCTCCACGAGTCTCTCAACAAGCCCCCCAAATGAACACTGGTGCATCCATTCAATGCAGTGGCCCTCTTGTTGCCCCCAACACTATTACCCCCATCAATATCGATAGCAGAGATCCTGCTGATATGACAGGCAGCCTATATGATCTACTACTACTTGTCCCGAGTCTCGCAAAATCCCCATATATACCCGCGTCTCATAGATTACCAGCTCTGGCGGCTTTGGAGGGTCCATCTGAACTACAGCCGGTGCGTCCTACTGCAGACATGGTCCGTAGAGCAGTGGCGGCACTATTTGCTCTCAAGCTCCCCGACACTACACACCGAGCACACCTTCACTTCCTAGATGACTTACTACAGAAGGTCAAAGGAGCTACCACTGCAGGCTACCAAGTAGTCTTGAAACACAAGAAGTAATAGTTTCTGCATCTCTATCCTATCCTCCTGTATGTCATACGTGCTAGTTTTTTTGTATCTTTTATCTACCCCCCCCCCCCTTAGATCTTCCTTTTTTTTGTAGTCTATAGTTTTCGCCACATACATAAATCACAAGACTATGTGATCAATGATGTATTCCCCATACTATGTATTTCACTTTTGTCTGTTTCCCTCGCATTTTCCCCTCCATTGGCTAAAAACTCTTTGGTAATAACAAAACTTTTTTTCTTCTTCGTTTTCCTTTACTCTTTCTAATTAAAAACGAAAGTCATAAATTTCACTCTATTCACATCATAAATCTGTTGTCTAGCTCATTTTTTTCCCTTAATATTACATATACAATTCTTGTCGATGAAGTAGCAGTCCTGTCTAAAGAACAGCATCTTTGTAATTCATATTAAAGTTGAGGTTACCAGCTGAACTTTATTGAAATAAAGTGAATACATACCTTGGGTTTCACCGAAATATCCGCCCATGGCGGCTTTTGATGGGGGTGTCATAAATTAATGTTGTATTTTTATTGTTACATAAGATCTCTATTATGTTGAGCCTCTAACTAAACGTCATTGCATTATTCCGTGCTGGCTACTTTATGTTTATATATGGAAGTTTCATCTTCATGTGCTATACAAATGATAAATATCATGGAAAATATAATGTTGCCTATCATGCCTGATGTAAATTGGCAATTCCATATCCAAGTGACTCAATAATTAATCAATAAGATATTGCTCCTGCTTGTAGTAATGCAGCCACGCCTGATAGCCAGTGCCAGTATATTTCAGCTATATATATATCTCTACATTCTAGCATCTTGTAGCTAATCTATAGTGTTTGAATCAAGCCATGATCATTCAGGTTAGTATTATTTGTTTGTATGCATAGAATTAGAAAGAGAAGAGAAGAGAAGGAAGAGAAGAGAAGAAGAACCTTTGCCCTGTGAGTCCTACATTGTGAAGAATCATGGAGCTGGGACAGTAAGACTTTCCTCTTTTCTAGATACAGAGAAATGTGCCGTCTATTACCGCGCCAGTGGCAGATCGCACACTTCAGGTAGATGTCTCTCACTCCCCTTGCAACTTCGTTTGTCTTCTTCGGAGTGGCGTTAGTTGCATCATACAGGGTTTTGCCGATAGACAAATAGTAGGTAGTTAGTTGTATGATTTGCATGCACAAATATCTATCCCATGCCTATTTATATCTTAACAAATGCTCATATATGTGTATATATTGTTGTGACGAGCTATAGTATAGCATATATTCAGAATGTATAAGCGTAGGGACGTCATGAATAATCGTGATTTATGTTTTTCTATTTCGGCTACCAACCTTTTTGGACAGAACAGGCCAAGCCGATATGTAATCGAAGGCGAAAACGCGCCAAACAACATGGACGGTTTGCTAGTTAGGTTTACACAAAGTGTATCCACCCGGGTAGTATGTGTAAACAAAGAAAATAAACTATACCGTTTGCTAAGTCATAGAAACCCAGACGACGTTTCTCGTGGAAAAGTCAAGCCAATTTGCAATTCTCTGTTAGTATCTTGAAGATTGGGTCGTTATATAATTTCGTTCTTGGTTTGTCGGCATTATATTCCACGACCTCAGAAGTCATTGATTCCCTTTAATGAGATTTCACTAGGAGGCTATATCACAAATCTTCATACTTTTTGTGTATTGTGTGGAAAGGAGCCCAAAGCTGCGTAATTCCAATATAACAAAGCACAAATACACGTTCCGGTATGCTTTCCCACGTTGGAACGCCCTCGTCCCCTTCGCTCAGTATTGCTTAGCTCCTAATGTCTCTTCTTCTCGCTCAAGTATTGCACGCACAAAGATGGGCGTTGCTTCAGAACACCTTCTGCGTTTTCTAGAAGCCCTGCTCGTTTTGTTTGCTGTCCTCTGCTAAGCTGTGGCACGGAGACACATAAATCTAGATGACTGCGCACCCTTCTCATATTCTTGGGTTATATCATGTTCTATCTACTCTCTTCTTTACATCAACATATCAAATCTAGAAGTTTCACCGTGACCGGACATAGCGCTGAAATCAACTCTCCATACATATTACACATATTACACATATTACATACATCTATTGCCATTATACCGATTTTACATATCTAGCCATCATGGAGTTTAACTCTTATCGACGCCTCTACTATACTATAATCTACAGACACTTGTAAAGGAAGGAACAGCTTTCTGTTTGCACCTACTTGATTTATCACCGACTCATCAAAATTTTCGCTACTTCCTAATTAGAATTGGTCTTTCTATTGCTCATACATAAGAATTTTCCTCTCTGACTCTCTCCTATTCTTTTTTTCTCTTCTTCTTTTCTCTTCTTCTTTTCTTTCTTCTGCTAACCTGCCTACCTACACCTTTACGACTTGGCTCATCACCAGCCTAGCTGCACTTTGCCTAATTTCTATACTTTCATCTAAGATTAGGAAATAGGCAAGATTTTGTTCAACTTAAGCTTACTAGGCTGCCCTGTTTTCAAGGTTCTCTCTCTTTAAATATCATCTTCATCCTCTTCTTTCTCTTTCTGCATCTCAAGAAATCTGGTTCGTTACTTTTCATCAAGTTACTATCATATCAACCCACCATCTAACTTCATCTAGCTCTCTGATTCAGCTTGAGTTCTATCAAAATGAAAGGGAACTCATCCATTTCCCCTCCAGGCCTGACCTTTTCCGAGTCGCCTGCTTCTGCCATCACGCCGGATCCCCTTCAACGTGGTCCCAGCACAGGCAACATGTCACGAGTATCGAATGCCCAGTATACGACTGGCAAGCTATCAAACAGAGAGTATGGCGGTGCTGGGACCGATACAGTGAACGGTGATGCCTTTTTTCATGGCCAGTTTTCTGCACCTTTGAGTCGTCAGCCTGATACCCGATCTGCTCTCCCAGCTCCCGGCCATCTCTCCCAGTTCCTTCCGAGATCTAGTCCATTCCCTATGTCTCGTCTCTCTCAGGCACAACTGCCTGTTACGATGGCCAGCCATTCGCCTTCTGGGGCCATGTCTGAAGCAAGCCACCTCAACCAGAGATCTTTTGAAAGCTTGGATGGTTACTCTTTCAACGACCATTTCTTCCAAAATGACTCATCTGGAGTCATACAGCAACCGACACTAAAGGCTGACCAGCTACAGCAGTGCGAGCAGGGCTCACTATCTCAGGCCATGGCCATGCCTCAACAGCCTTGCATGAACATCCAATCGCAATCTCATCAGTATTTGCCGACCTACCAGTCTACCGGCTTTTCACACTCTCCCGCTGCCACCACCTCCACCTACGCAGCTCACTCATCGCAATCTTTGGCTTCTCCTTTTGCTCCCTCCATGTCTGCGGCTAACATATCGGCTAGCAACTCTCACATGGCCCCGTTTCCGTTCAATGTTCCGAGAGAATCATTCGCTTCTCAATCTTTTGATCACATACAACAGCAACAGGTCCAGTTCCAGTCACAGCCCGGTCTGAATTACGGCCAGCACCTAGTCTATGCACTGTCCCAGGATCAGCTTAAAGGCAACTATGGCTATTGCTTAGATCGCGGAAATGGAAAGTACACCCGGCTAATCCCCGCGGATAAGCTCCCGTTTATGAAGAATATCCCAGCCAATCAAGACAATTTAAATGGTCTCATTATTCTGCCCTCCACCACTTGCCCACCTCCACCCGGCGTTGCATCTACAGACCGTCCTATTCAGTTTGTAAGTTTATGAGATAACATTTCCTTTATATCACATCATCAGAGGGAAAACCTACTGCTCGGCTTCGTATTGCGCTACAGCTCTACCTACACACAATTTAGTCTACCTGGCCCTATACTGACATCAAATCTTAGATGAATGCCCACGCCAAGACCGGTTCTTCCAACAAGAGGGAAAAGGAGTACTGCGACAAGTGGGTTCATGAAGGTGTATGTGCCTTCACCCAGCAAGGCTGCAAGTTCAAGCATACGATGCCAATGGACAAAGAGACCCAGATCTCTCTTGGCTTGTTCCACGGCCTTCCTCCGTGGTGGAGACGCCAGGAAGCAGAATTGCAATGCCAGATGGCTAATTCCGAGAGCCAGAAGCTGGCTTTGATGGCCATAAATACAAATATGGTATCTTCTATCACTACGAGCCCTACCATGGATATTCGGCCTCTCCGGCTCTTGGCTCACCAGTCGCTTCAGGACCCCGTCTCGCTGCCGCATATGCAGTCTCCCTCGCCATCGTCCGTCATCTCAAAGTGGAGGTCTACCACGCCAAATAGTAGTAGCAGTGGTAGTAGCATTGCTGCAGCTACTATTGCCTCCACTCGCCAGTCCATGAACTATGGCGCCCCCGTCCAGGCAAATTCGACACCTAGTTATCTGAGTTCTTCGCACAGCTCACATGGAGGGGTCAGTCTTGTAACAGGCCCTAGACGCTTGCAGGGACATGTCATGGAGGGTGCTAGCTCCCATAGGCCTCCTATTCCTGACTATGAAGCACCTATCCAACGTCTATCTATCAGGGTCAACAATTCTTCACCGAGACCTCACTCCAGAAATGTGATCAATAGCCCGTGGCAGTCGAATATATCGGCTTCCAGAGCCGGGGCGTCTTGCATCTGGGGTCCGATTGCTCCTCCGTCCAAGAGCCAGAATAGCGATTGAACCCAAGCATGACTGTGCTGCGGTTCTTGGGACGTTTCGTATGCAATTAGTTTTCCTCTCATGTTTTTTTTCTTTACATACGTTCATTTTCTTCTAGTAAATACTCGCCTAGTCATCGACACCACGACTTGACTAAAAGGTGTGCCTAAAAAGGCGTATGGCCTTGTAGACTGCATTCCCAAATTGAATCTTCTTTTCTTTTCATAATCCTTTCATGCCGCAATTCCCAAGTTGATTTTCTTCGCTTCCTCTCTGATCATGTTGGCTTCCCTCCCTGCCAAAACGACGTTTTTTGTGTAACGCTGTCGCTAGTTCACAGCCAGATTTCATCGATTCCTGAAACTTGCAAATCTTGATTTTAACGGCGCTGTTTTGATTACTGCGAGATTTCTACTTCATATCTTGACTCCTTTGCTTTCGCTTTCTGAGTTTTTAATTAGCCTGTCTCACTCTATCATTTGTTTATCAGCTTTGTCTATTCTATGGTTCAATTTCTTATGAAGCACATCACGAATCTTTAGTGACACTCTGGGACTACCTTCGCCGTTTTTGTAATATTAGAGCCAGCCCTTCTATTCATTTCACTTCTACCTACATTCTTGATCTGAGCCTCTGCTTGTTTGTTCTCATCACCCTTCACCAAAGCGCATCAGCTTATGTTTCCATGTTTCTTTCGCTTCGCTTGTTGATTCTTGTCCCAAAGACTTGCAAATACGGGCTTTTCCAAGACATTCTCAACACCACTACATTACACAATCCCATAATATGTCTTCACATGAGATTACACAACAAAATAGCCTCAAATTCCCGTATTATCTATTCTACTCCTAGTTGCCATTTCGGCCACGTGTTATGCCAAATAAAACATACAGTTTCCTACACCAACTTCTTGCCGTGTTTCACAGATCAAGTTCCGGTTCTCTCTTTCTTGAGCTTCACATAACCCACAGCTTCGTTAACCCTAGCTAGATTATTAGCACTAAAGCTTCTTGCATATCAAAACAAAAAAAAATGCAGATCTTTTTAGCACTAAGCCATTCCAGCCCTCTGCTGAGACAGGGTAAGAGGGCAATGGGTCGCCAAGAGCTGGGAAGAGATGGGTCTTTGTCGGGTTTGGGGATGACCACTATTTCGGCGACTTTGAAGGCCACTAGTGTCCCCATGTTTTGCACAAACAAGTTAAAGAGCAGAGTTATGAATGGCCCAAGGTCATCCCAGAGGGCTTTCAAAATAGTAACAGAAATGCCATCCCGGCTGTTACACTCTACAACAGTGACTCAGGTCACACCAGTCGTTGATACTTCCTCTATGACC
This sequence comes from Davidsoniella australis, assembly GCA_009806335.1. Lineage (NCBI taxonomy): Eukaryota > Fungi > Ascomycota > Sordariomycetes > Microascales > Ceratocystidaceae > Davidsoniella > Davidsoniella australis. Next base: position 23,772 of record RHLR01000196.1, read on the forward strand.
AGTAGGGTTATATTAGGGTTCAAACACACCCCGTGTTTTTAGAAGCAAGGTACACAAGTAGTCAGTAGATAGACACTGTACCTAAGGCTGGGAGCCGCCCAATTTTATTGGCCACACTCCCCCGCGTTCATTGATGAAAACAAATCACAAGCAGCTTCTTTTATCTTTCTACGTCAGTAAACAATGCTGCCCAACAAACCGGCTAAATGCCGGTCTTTAATAAGCAACACGAAATGAGGTAAGCTTACCTCCCGAACTCATTGCCTGATCGTGATTTTTACAGCCGAAGCAACTACTAGACCGATTTACTTGCTCTTTTGCTACAGCTTTTAAGTCTTGCATCTGTAGATAGAAATCCTTAATTTGTTTATTTTTTCATATCCATAGCCTTACCATCTCAGCCTTTGGTTTCCATCTTCAATTCTTCTCAATTATTTCTAGTGCGGCCATCAGCCTCTAGGATCTTTTTTCTTCTATCACTCCTTATTCAAATTTCATATTCCTACCCAGTACTACTCTAGTGACTACTTATAAGTACCCAATCTATCACGACTATGGAGGACCTCATCCAGCGCTTGCATAACTTTCCACCAGCCAACTTTCAGAGTCTCGGTGACGATGTGTACGACCGGAAAATCAAAGAACATGTTCAGGAGACCGAGAAAAGTATTGGGAATTTTGATCTAGAGAATCCAGACAAGGTCCACGAGCTTCTCGAAGTGAGTTGAGTCTTGATACCATGCCATTCTCTATTTACATCCTGAATCTTCCTGGTTGGCGCCCAATGATTCCAGCCGGGGATAAATATCCTGCATCTTGGTCCCCCTCCTCTTAGCCGTATTAACTAACATACTTGGGCATCAAGAATCTTGACCCCGCGATCAATTCCGCTTCATACGGCCTTATTCTTAACGCGTGTCTACGCAAGCCCAAGAAAGATAGCCATTCAGTAATCGCATATGAGATACTGCAGTTTGTATCTTTGTTTGACCCTATCCAAATTCGATACATAGGAACTCAGTTCACTCATATCTTGGATACCATCCTCACACTCTACACTTTCAATGTACGTATCATTAGTAGCACCTGCTTAAGCTATATATATAATGAATATCGGCACTAACACCACACAAAATATACAGGCTCCTATTGCAGTCGATGCCGTGACAACGGCTCTGCTCCGGCTTGACCCCGATGGTACTTTCCTGTCAACCATAAGGATAAAGCTAGTAAAGATTGCCTATCAAACATCCACCATTGATCAGGTCATGCCTTCAGTTTCAAAGACACCCATCTATTTCCCTGGCACCTCTACGTCTATGCCCAATCCTTGCTGCTCGGACTCTCTTTCACCGGCAGAGTACATTACTGTTTGGTCTGGCCTGACCGCCAAATTCCAGAATCGGGATATCATGGAATATGAGATGTTGACTGGTCTAATCTATTGTTCCAAGAGAAACTGGAAGGCGGCCCGTAGCGCCTTTAGTCGCTGTACCACCCACCCTTTGAAAAATGACCAAGTCAGCAGAATCTCTGTCGAGGCGTACAAGTGTTGGGTTCTGTGCTCCATCATTGTCAATGGTGGCCTAAATAAAGCGTCATGCCCCACGCCACTAACCCAGATCGCTCGGAAGACATTCAAAGCCTTGGCTAAACACTATGTCGACCTAGCAACAACATTCGGCAAGGGATATACCGAGCTTCGCGCCGAAATCGAAGCCAACTCGACTGTGTGGGCCCAGGACAACAACTCTGGCTTAGTCGCTCATGTTCTTACGTATCATCCCAAGTGGCAAATCGGCAAACTTCGTGCTGTCTACACTAAGGCCAAACTCACCGAAGTCCGCGAAGCTCTATCGCCCACCATGCAGAACTTTACACCTAGTATCGATCAAATCACCGTTCTCGTCCGGGAAATGATATCAGAAGGCATGCTACCAGCAGCTCTACTCTCTGAAAACGGCGATGTTCCCGCTCACATTGTCTTCCTAGAGCCGGCACAAAACATATCTTCAAGTGAGCTACAACTTCAAGTCGTAGAAATGATGAACAAGATCGACAATCTAAGGAGATCAGGAAGAACCATCAACACCTTGATTTCAATACACCCCGATTATATCCAGGCATTAGCCCTAGAAGCTAAGCGCACGATGCCTACTGGCGAAATCGATCAGGTCAAGTCAGACTTTGACTTGGCTGTGGAAGAAGAGGATCTTATGTCTGGCCTCTCCGCCGCATAAAAGCTTTTGGCTGTAAAAACCAAGATTTCATGAATCGATAGGTATGATAATGATATGAAGGAACTGCTAGCATGGAATTGGGGTTATCTGGTAACGGGGTTTTTGTCATGAAATTGTTAAGATGCAAAAGAATATTTGTACCTCCAAACTATCACATGTGACTAGTATCTTATGGTTTTTCGATTCGGGTAGCGTAGGAGAAGTCTTGTCCCAAATAAAATCGGCATATAAAGCATTCAAGGCACTTTGTATAGCAAGGCCATCTTGAAATAACCTTCCCGGTAAAAAAAAAAGGTATGAAAAGCCAATAATCACAAGAAATAACTTATCATACATAAGAATTTACATTTGTATTAAACAACATTCCTTCATTGATAACTCCGGTGCCAGTTATTCATTGTGTGCAGCATGAGACAGCCTCATCCGCCTCTTTATTTCTTCCCGCCCTTCCTTTAGACAAGAATTAGACGCTAAGCTCCTTAATCATCTCCGCCAGCTTCTGACCCTCGGCCTTGAAGTCCAGAGGAACGGCGCTCATGGCCTGATATCTGATTCTATAGAAATTATTAGTTGATTATGTTTCCTGAATATTTCTGTAGACAGGCTTTTGTTTTTTTTTTCTCATCTTCAGAGTGTTGTTTATGTTGACATACCTTTGTTGATCCTGGTAGGTATCCATCTTAGCACGAACGCGGAAAGTATATGTCCGGCAAGCAGCGTTCTCAAATGCCGGGGCTGAGCCTATCTCACCGTGCTCCTCCCGAAGCGCCATAAGCTCGTCACCAGACATATTCATGACGGCACGACCAACTTCGTCGAAGCAGCTAAGCCATAGCTGACCGGTATGGTCACACACGTTAATACTCATGATGTAGCGGTACGAGGGACGCTCGTGAGTCAAATTGCACTTCTCGCAACGCCAGCCATCACCGTCCATAACCACCTTTTTGTTGCAACGTTCTGTTGGGCAAGCAGGATACGCAAAGTTTTCTTGACGGATGAAAACTACCGTGCCCTTGACATTGAAGTAGTCGTCCTGCTCCATTCCAAGGTTCTCGGTCTTGATGTCACTGATCAGCTTGGTCACTTGCGGCCGGCCTGCAGCACCACTCATGCTGTTCATGTTGTTATGTGAGTTGAAGTTATCGGTACGACCCTGTGAGTCATACCAACCCTTCAGTCTATGAGCATCCTCATGATCTGGGTCAAGGCTCATGGTACCACTGTTGAGCAATGACAGAGACTTGCCGCCAAAATCGGAAACCTTGACACCCTTAAAGGCGACAACTTGCTCAGGCTCTCCGCTAAAATCTCCTGCAGTCTTGCCCCATAGAGTCACACGAACGGAGTAGTTTGTGTCGTCAACAATCGTAACATCACGTTTTTCATATGGCTTTCCAGTACCCTTTGACACAAAGGAGTTGACATCGCCAACCTCCCTTATCACACCAATGACGTCAATGGTAGTGTCCTTGCCAATGTTTTGAAGTTCCTGGATAGTGTGGAAGTTGAACATGACTTGAGGCACACTGGTCTGGTCCTCGGCTTTCTCGATAACGGTATCACGCTCGAATGCTAGCTCAAACTCGTGGGGCAGGTTGCTGAACTGTTTTTTCGCCATGTTCACTTTACAAGGAGTTGTGATGTAGTAGACGCTACCTTGTTCCAGAACATCGTAGAATTGGTCGACAAGCTCGTTGAAGCATGTTGCCTTGATCTCGCCAGTTTCATCCAAAAGATTGACACTGAAAAGCTTTCCTTCTCCGGTGGGCTTGTGCCAAGTCTTGACATCAGACTTGAATGAGACGCGGGCCTTGATGGTCCACTTGTGATTGTAGGGAGACAGTGTCTCAACCTTAGATATAGCAGCTCCTGACTTGGAACTACCGCCGCCGCCGCCATATTGCTGGCGGGGCGCAGAAATCCGGGGCTTCTGCTCTTCGGTCTTCGCACCATAGAAATTTGTTGGGGCGATCGGGGCAGGTGCGGCTTGAGGCGCGGCAGTAGTAGCATCGACATCTAGCACAATTGGCTTACCGATCTTCTCAGTACCTGCATACTCCTCCAGAACATCGAGGTCGACAATGATAAGAATTCTATAGTAAAATCCGCATGTCAGTATTTCATACTAGGCTTAAATAAGACAAAAAATATAGACACTTACTTCTTGTTGCCGACACCGCTGGGATTGTAGGTCTTGAGACGTAATAGGGAATTGTTGACCAGTTTGCCTTCACGCACAACATGGCTCATCTGTACGCCCATGACACATTGAACGTAGTGCACGGAGTCGCTAAGTACCAGACGATATCTGTCATTGCCTCCGGCACCGCCATCTTTGTTCATAGGGCGAACCTGCAAGCATTGGACAATAGGTTCTCCGAACTGCTTCGCGGCAAGTTCCCGGTCCTGGAAAATGAGGCTATATTACGAGGTTATTGTATTAGCATTTGACAGTGTAAATATGCGGCTATAAAAACATCGCTTGATGTTATCGCAACTCACCTCAGCGAGCCAGCTGACAGCGCGCCTTGAGCATCCAACATGGTGGGCGATTTCGTTATTGTGTAGCGATATTAAAACAAGGGGAAAGTTATCGCAATCAATGTCTACAACAGCTACAGTAATAGAGTTGGATGGTTATCGTCAAATCGTCAAGGTTGAAAAAGGGATGAAGCAGCTTTATGAGAAAATGAGTTATCAGGCAGCAGAGTCACCAAAGCACCCCGTCTAGAAAAAGTACAAACAAAATAGTAGCACTTTCCTTCTGCAAAGCTCAGCCGGATTTGCGAAGACGCGTTATAGCGCGTTTTGGTGTTAATTGGTGGGGTTATTTGGTGTATCACGTGATCCGTATACAACATTCATCCCACCAAGGTTTCCATGAAACCCAGCAAGCACACTTGATGCTATGAGATGTTCATTCAAGTGAACAAGAGAGGGTGATGTACATGTGAATAGAGTTCTTACCAGCCGTAGTCCTTGGTGGCCAAGCTCTTCTCGTTGCTCAGGTCACCTGATATGCACATCATCGTCATAAGTATAGAAAACAGTCAGCAACTCAAAAGTACTGGTACTTGCATTTACAGCAAATATTGTATAGTTCCACATGTACCTCTACCTATAAGCGGTCGTCACCAGAGACCCCACCACTACCTCAATTCAGATGCTTTAACAGGAGCTTTTTAAACGTCGCATGTTTACAGCCTCTCCAAAAGTCTTTATTAAGGGTTTTTCATTTATTCAGACCAATACTAGATATTCTTGCCCAATATCTATCTCATTTCCCCTACTCTACATTTCTAAGCTCATTAGCAAATTTAGTAGTCAATAATAGACCAAGCTATTGCTACATCGTAACCCCACCATAGCTTCACTACTACTACTACTACTACTACTACTACTACTATATTAGCGCCTCCGTCTATCAAACAGGCACCAACCAACCATCTCCGTCATGGCCGATTCCGATGTTGCAACCAGAGCTCCCGAAAGCGATGCTCATAATGATGTCTCCCCTCTAAGCAGTCCCGAAGCTACGCCCGTTGTATCCGCAACTCCCGCCATGGGTGACTGCTGCACCAGCGATAGACCTACTCGTAAGCTACGCCGCATCTCCTATACTAAGGACTAAGTCAGACTAACATAGCTATCCATGTTCCCAGCCTCTGGAAAGGCCTCTACTGGCGAAATAGTGAATATCAATGATGTCGAGGTAACCCGGACCTGTATTGAGCGCTTCGACTGCTGGCATTAAATAATTCTAACATAATCTCCCCATCTTTCTTTTGATTTGTTGGTGTAACAGTGCTATATTTCCAAGCCTAACGATTACCCACACATGCCCGCTCGGCTCCTGTTGATGTTGACGGGCGGCACTGGCCTACACTCTACCAACAACCAAATCCAGTCTGACAAGTTTGCATCCGAGGGATTCCTCGTCGTCATGCCGGACTTGTTTGGCGGCGACCCAGCTCCCAACTCGGTCGGTCTCGAAGACGAACTAGATCTCTCATCTAACTCATTCCTGGATATGTTCAAACTGCGTGCGGCCGAAACGGCCAAGAGCTTCATGATTGACATGTGGCTGGCGAGACATACACAAGAAAAGGTCATGCCTCTTCTCTACCGCGTGATTGATGGATGCAAGGAAAAGTACGAAGCTGCTGTCAAGGAAGGGGAGGGTATTTATGCCGTTGGATACTGCTTTGGTGGTCGCTATGTACTACTTCTGTCTCACGAGAACCAAGCTCCTTATCAAACTGAGGCTACCGATGTAGAGGCTGGCTCGGTCCGGAAAGGACCCTTGATCAAGGTAGGTGCTCTTGCTCATCCCACATCCGTCACTCATGGCGACTTCTTCGGAATCAAAACTCCCGTGAGCTTGGTTTGCGCGGAGAACGATCCTCTGTTCCCTGATGAAATCCGATCAGCTGGGGAGGACACTATGGACAAAGAGTCTTTAGAACACGAAGTAAAGGTGTATCCAAGTGTTCCTCATGGTAAGTTTTACTTTCGCTACATCTGACTATCGGTATATTTATAGTTTCTAACACCTTTACAGGTTTTGCTGTGGTAGGAGATTACCCGCAACATGATATCAAACAAGCACAAGAGGTCGCATATGACCAGATGCTTGACTGGCTCCATAAGCACTAGAAATCTTACTTTACACAATTCATACTGCTTATGTGACCACCTCATACTACAGTCAAAGCAAGGTCCATCGTCAGACTTGAAAATAAAAAGAAAAGGAAAACATGATCTGATACATGATAAAATAATCCCGTGCCTTCTCTTTAATCCTGCGCTGTGAATCAAAATTTCACAAGTAAAAAATCACACCAAAAGGTGACGCCATGTTAGAATGACTGTTTAACTGTTGCGTAATCTGGGAATCGAACCCAGGGCTAATCGAAATCATTACCAGATGGCAACGATTAATGTTACCACTACACCAATTACGCCGGTGTTGTTGTTTCCTGGTAATTTTCGGCTTAGTCATAGTTTTGATGTTGCTCCGAAACCGGGACAACCCTCGGGGGGGTACCTTTGAGTTCGAGTACCTCCCCCTCCGTCCAAAGACGAATTTTTCCCCTTCGTCGTGGGTTTTTAAGAGCGACCAGCACATGTTCCCAATGCTGCTGTCCATTCTCACTTTCTTTTTCGACCTTTGTCGTTTTCGAAGCACCGTTTTGAGGCCCTGAGCCCGACTTTTCCCCTCTCGAGGGATGTTCTCACCAGCGACCGACCCCTCTTTTCACAACACCTTTTCGATCGCTGGTCTCCCGAGTTTCAT
>RHLR01000197.1:0-31167 GCA_009806335.1 Davidsoniella australis
TCTTTCCTTTCTTCTTTAGCTCTCTTTGCCTTTTGGCTAAGATCAAGTGTAGTATCTGTTCTTTTCAGTTTAATCTCTGAAAGTGTTCTAAGGAACACAATTCTAGATTATACTTATTTTTGGCTTTTCGGGCTTGAACCGCTGTGCTTGCACATGTCCTAACCCACAGTGTCCCTGGTATTACACTGCCTCCAGGTGACGCGAACTTTTTTCATTGCTTGACGAGCTTGTTTCTCGGCTGGTAAGGAAGATTATACATGTATCTTTTCTTGGTGATGTCCATTGTACAAATGCGATTACGGTGGTAAAATATTTTTTTGGCGGTAATACGAATACACCGGATTTTTATTTATCTGTATATTGGTTTGTATGAAATGTAACCATCCATAACTATTTAGTGTTATAGTCGTAGTATACAAGGCGGATAATCTTTCGCTTATATAATTCTGGATTGCATAAAAAAAAGAGCTTCTCAAAAGGTAAGCACATTATGACTCCAGAAGTAAAAAAAAAACAAGTAGTTCCATAGTTTAGCCAGATGGGAAGAGTATCAAAATATATAGACAAACACAAACAAAATATACTTCAAAAACGACATCAGCATACCAATACCAGCATTTGTGCGACCATTTTGTTTTCAATCAATTGTATATTTATTCTTAAGAGAATAACGAGAAGAGTAATATACAAAAGGGAAAAGAATAAACTTTTTAAAGTCCCATATTCGTCTATAATTCAACACGCAAAGCTCAGGACCAAAAAGGCTGAAACGATAATTCGATCAAGACTATCGAAGAAAGAGAATAAAATTTAAACTAAGCAATACATTCGTTTCTACACATAGAGTAGTTCACTATGGCGACTGATACCAATGGACTTCTGGCTACGGCCATCTTTGACGAGCTGAAGGCCCGTACGGAGGCTGATGCAAAGATCCGTGAGGACTTGGTGCAGGCCGTGCAGAAGATCAGTGCGAGCAACGCCTTTTCTACGGGTCACTTGACCCGTGTGCATTCGACGCCCCGGGCAAAATGTAAGTGGCATTAGTGATATAGCCTTATCAATGCCGTAACATGTCCCCACCCCTACCATCCTGATGGCACAAAGGGAAGATATCTATCGTGTCACTTGATATATCTATCCATATTATTACTCAAGAGTACAGCTTCAAGTGTTGTAGTTGTCACTAGGAAGCAGCATTCACTAATATCTTACTATAGACCCCCAGCTTCTAGCTCAAGTCGAAGACTATATCAAGAAAGACATTGAGAACCTGAAGGAACTCGCTACTTTGGCTTCTACTCAACCATACTACAAGTATGACCACATCACTATCATCATGCCCCCCTTGAATCCTGACAGGATATGTATGTGTATGTAGAGATATTAATCTGTTGTCTATAGATTCAACTTCCTCTGGAACCGTACCATTGAGAACATTATCTTCACGCTTCTACTGACTGGCTTCCTCGGTGGCGTTGCTACTGATTTATCACCTGGTGAGCTTGGTCGCATCGTCACTCCCGAGCAAGTCAGCGAGATTCTGCAAGGCACGTTTATCTACCCCTCCTGGTCTCATGCATACCCAAAAAAACGAACGAGAAAAATGAAAACACAAAAAAAAAGCCACTAGTATATCCTTCTAACACATAGATACAGTACCATACAACGTCAAGGATAAAGATGTGTTCCACGTTACTATTGAAGAGTACCTCTTGGCCGTCACCCGTCTGACAGAAGAACTCTCACGCCTCGTCATCAACAGTGTGACATTGGGTGATGCGGCTCTCGCCGTACAGGCTGGCCAAGTTGTCAAGGATCTCTTTGCCGGCTTCCAACTGCTTAACCTCAAAAACGACATTATCCGCAAGCGCGCGGATGCTATCAAATACCACGTCAAAAAGGTCGAGGATGTTATCTATGATCTGTCTTTACGTGGACTCTTGCCCACACAGCCAACGGAACAGGTGAATGAGGCTGCCTAAAGTGTTTAGACAATAGTCAACTTGATTCCTAGCGAAGAAGAGGTGGATCATGTCTTTTTCAAAACTGCTTTTGGTATAATTAGAGAGAAGATAGCACTAATCTTATCCATAGAATGTGTAAACATATCATATCGATATATTCCCTTTTGTATATGGTGACACAAACATATTTATACTGTGAGGATAAAGTTGTATTTTAGGGTTTGATGTACCCTTAAACGTATCTGTATTCTAAACCATGTAAAGAGAAAAACGCAGAGAGTAGGTATGAATCATGATGATGTCAAAAAGAATCCACTTGAAGAACAACAAAAGTCAAAAGGACTGAGAAAGGGAGCCCCTTAATCAAGGGACGAGCAGTTTTCAACTTCGTACTATAAAACTACATGTTAAGTTTTCATACCTCGGTCAATGAGCAGTTGAATTTAAAACCCACGCAGTGGATGCTGAATGCCGCATGTTTAACTCCATTTACAAAGAGAAATGACGCCGGTGCTACTAGGATAAAAACCCTTTCTTCCCTCTTTAGTTCTCAATATTTGTTTTTCGTATAAGGAATTAGAAAAGAGAAAAAAATCCTGCTGTAAGAAGTGGCTTGCTTGATCCTCAGAAATGAATAGAGCTATTTCACCCTTTATGATTCGACCGGCTGTAATTGCCGTTCGACAAGATGAGCCACACAGTATGAAGCCACATAACAGTGCCGAATAACGCCACGTTAGGTAGTAGTTGATGATTGGGCCATATACAATTATCACCAAACGGATTAGTATACATATTGTAGAAGAACAGGATATCTTTTGGAAATCAACCCACAAGTCACTTCAAGTCGTCACATGATAACTAGCCGGTGTTTTTGAACGTAGTAGCTGTCTTTATCACGGCATCTAAAGTGACACAGTCGAATATCTACCGCGTAGTACTTTCCAGGAAGATAACATGATCTATCTACGAGAATACATTAACGAAGCTTCAGGAGTGACTGTCTAATAGATTGTGTTATGGACCTTGCTACGGCTATATCCTAATGAAGTTCCGACTTGTGAATGGCTGGGGAATACGTATGAAGCATAGAGGTCCCAATCATCAGATGCTTCTCCAACTAGAGCCTTGAATTAGATATTCATATTTCATATCTATAAGACCATCACACGGTACTAAGGTATGTATGTATAAATAGTCTATACGTGTATTTAGTTATGACATTCGTATCCGGAGTTAGAATTAGGATTTTAGATGACTGGCATAGGTCTGGATCGGTAACACGTGATCATATCGATCAGACAAGTTGGAACATAGTCTTGCTCTTAATGGGTATTTCTTGATGGTTACCCTTGACAGCTAGTCCATAGCACGTAAAACGGTTATTTTTCGGTGTTGAGATTTTTCATACGAAGTGGTCCGGATATCTTTTTGTTTTGCTTTCTTTGATTTACTGGAGATGCATTGGGTAAAAACGGGAATGACAGGATACGAGTTTTAGTATCGTTTTTTTAATTTTATTATTACACAGAAATCAGCTGTATCAAACCTTGACCAATCGGACACAATAGTGGAAGAATAATGGGTTCCCTGTTGTTGCCCTGGAATCTGAAATGTACAACTAGATGATTTAGGAGGAAAATGGCGAAAAAAGATTAATTAGACTAGCATTGTGTAATGAAGGTAAGACAAAAGAAGATAGATATATAAAAACACGAGAAACTAGTGAACGAGTAGCCGCCGATACACAAGAGAATCATGTGTTTCTTAGTGAAAAGAAGAAAAAAGACCGAAAGTCACTGCAGTCGGAAACTTACATGGCTTATGATATTGAATTATCGTTTAAGGCATCCAAGTGGCTTTGCTACTTGAATGACATTCAAGGGATACCCTCAACATGATTATCGAGGAAGGATGAACAACGAGATTTCCAATGCTGCGAATAAACGAAAACCAAATCAAAAGAGGGGTAGGCCGGCCGAGTCAGTCACTTGCCTTTTTGTCGTTGTCCTTATAGTATAGTGAGTGTCTGTGCTCACTCCGTCATTACGACACTTCCACTTGTGACATGTAGATAGGCCTGGATTTTGTATGGCTTAATGGACGGGAGGGAGGGGGTTTCCTTTTTTGATTGCTCCTTTTATAACTATGATATAGGTGTACTTGGATGTGGTAATGTGGGAATAGGCTGGATATACAAGAGTTGGAGGTTGCTTGTATCTGTATCTGTATCTCGTGTGTCAAAGTCGTCGGTTGTTCGCTCATTACTCGTTTCTTGCTCGCCCAATCCCGTTCCCTAGCGCCTATTGCGGTTATCGTGGCCTGTCAGGATAACAATCGGCTTCCTGTTTTTGTCCGTTCCCTAGGATGATCATCCGGAAACAACATATGCGTCAACGTTTTAGCGTCTGTTTCCGAGAGTCTACCATGATAGTATGCATTTTACGGGTGGTGGAGATGATTTTCTATAAAAAAAAACATCCCCTAGGAGAATAAGTATAGTTTGAAATATAGTAAGCCGAAGTTAGCTGTATGCGAAGAGCCTAGCAAGTATTGTAACCAACCCAATTGAAGAAGAGGAGTTCTTCGCTTTGAGAATTATGGTATGACGTTGCTCCAACTATACAAATACTGGTCGGGCGTCTAAATTTTACTACTACATACATGGTTGGTAGTGATTCAGTGTTTAGCCGAACTTGGATGTATTGGGCGACTGGATTTTCAAAAATTGGGACTAGGGTAGAACTGGCAATTATGCGCGGAGACTTCGGGCGCTTTAGATTGTACAGATTTTTTCAATTTTTTTCTTTTCTTTTTTTTTCACTAGGTAGTTTAGTTAGTATATACATACATGCATAGATAATAGTTGCTTTGTAAGGCATGGCTGGCCTGGCTTGCATTGACTATAAGTAAGCGAGAACAGAGCTTGCTTGTACAGAGACCAGGCCAGGGGAGTAAAAGAGAACTCCAATGCGTACTATTTGTAAGTTTATTTAACTAGATGGAGCCTTTGCTTTTAGTTGTGATTCTGACTTTTCACCTTTGCAATTCCCTTTTTCGGAGCTGAGAAAACGCAACGTCAGTTGTCATCAACCACACGGGTGAAGGCTGGAAATTACATGTATGGCAGCACAGACTCCTGGCACGACAGTTTTGGATAGACGCTTATGCGGTACTACTACGTTGACTGGAGAAGCGAGAATAGTTGTACTGGAACTTGTCTGTGAAGAACAGTGCTGTAAACTAAAGGTATAGATAGATAGGTGTGGTCGGAAACTAAGGCTGGACTAAGCTGGGCCTAGTGTGGTGGATTACATGATTTTATGGGGGGCATGGGTAGTGGAAATAAGAATACAAGCTTGTACCCACTGCATGTGTCTGTAATGTAAGCGCATATATGAATCACATATTTGTGCGGCAACTCGGCTATAAGGCATTTGGAGTTTAGAAGAGAAGCTACGATTGCTCGAATCATGTTCGGAGCTACATATGAATGAGTGGCAATTTTCAAGTCAGGGACCAACTATGGAACTTAGGCTCTGCGAATTTGTTTGTCAGAAATTTGGCTCAGGGTTCTGCTCGTTTGCTGCTCTGGCCGCCGTAGTGTCGCATGTTTGCTGTGATGATGTGTGACCCGTGAATATGAAGAAGGGTGGGAGCGGCTAAGGCACAAGAGAAGAGAGGCTTCTTACTGGCTGAGGCGGAAGCAGTCTACGAGTTATTATTATTATTATTATTATTATTATTATTAAAATTTTTTTCCAGCTTTCTACTAGTCGGTTTCGGTCGTTTATCGTCGTTCTTATATTAACGTAAACGATGTGAGCGACTGAGCGAGAGACCGGCCGAGGCACCAGAAATAAGGGCAGCACAGAGACAAAAGTAGAGCATTCAAGCCATCGGAGAAGTTCTCTTGTAACCGACGAAACGACCAAACATATTTGTACATGTACAAAGCACGAACTAAGAACCTTGTCTTTTCCCTGTCTTAGTATCCGTCACATTCCTTGGCCAGGAAGACCAGGATCTACATCCTCTGGATTTAGGATTTGCAATAGAGAGAAACGCTGTCGAGCTGTCTCAAGGGCTAAATAAAGCAAAATAGCAAAGACGAACAAGACAGAGCAAAAAAATAAAAACAAGAAAAAAGAGAATTAAGTTGAAAAGGCCGGGATTTCCATGACGCTTTGCTCCGATTACAGAAGTCTTGGCTCTTGGAGAAACCAAGAAATTGGCCAACCACTCGATGGAACGTCAATCAGAAGATGGAGTAGCAGAGGGCAACAATAGCAGAAATGAGGTTTTTGGCTGGCGCTAAACTGATTGATTTGCTGAAATAGGAGGACGACACGATCTTTATGATAGTGTGAGATGAATAAGATTTGATTTCTTTCTTTTGCTAATTATAATTAGTCTTGTAATCTCTATATTTTCTACTAAAGCCCCATTTCCACCTTAATAAAAATGAATAATTTATTTTTATTTTTTATATCCGGACATGCGAATAATGTCACCAAAGTCGGACATCAGCTGTGGAAAGATGTGCAGTCATCATGCATGTAAGGTGATGAAGTCGTTGGTTCTTTTGCTTACTCGAAGTTAGCTTGACCGTCGACCGCCCGATAGAGGTAACAGAGTGGCATGTATTTATATATACACACATACAGATATAGATATCTGTACATATGTATGTTTGTAGGAGCAAGTTGGCCGGCGTTAGTGGCGTATACGTGACTCTGATATGCTGAGCATTATGTATTACATAGTAGCCGCGACGTAAAAAAAATATTATTTCTGTGCCGTCTTTTTTTGTATTTTCTTATTGTTCATTAACATAGCTCGCCGCAACAATGCAGATTATTCGAATCTCAGTCGTTCAGTAGTTCACCGATATAAGCACGAAGTGCGAAGGCCACCAAGTCCTTGGTTCGTCCGAGCAAAGCCCGCCCCGCCTGAGCGAGTAACAACAATAGGTAAGCAGTTAGAAGCTTCAATAATAGTAGAACTAACCTGTTCATGCTACTGGCCTTGCTGGCTGCTGATCAGCGTATTGTAAGGAGCGGAAACAACAAGACAATTTGTCCTGTTCTGCTTGGTCATGTCATAGCTGCCGCTGGGCCAACTAATAGAATAGAGCAGCATGTATTAGTAAAATAGAACTAAGACACAGCCAACTACAAGCTAGGCAATTGCTGCTCTCGTGCGAGCTGGCAGCTCTTTGACAGGGGAGTTGCGAGGACTTTGAATCCTTGCGACAAAACAAGCAAGAACGCAAAAAGAGTAGCAAAAAACAAAAAAAAACCCCAGGAAAATAGTCAAGAACAGGAAGAGAAAGGAACCCCTCCTCAACCCTCTCTCAGAGATCCTTCCAGTTTCTTTATAATTTCGGCGTATCTGGAGCTCAAAACTGATTCCTTCCCTCTTCTCTTTCCTTCCCTTTTTCTTTTTCTTTTCCCCTTCCCTTATCAACAACCATACCAAGCCTCTGATATTAGTACTGGCTTCTTTGTCTTTGCCAGCGACTCGATCTCTCTTCTGTCTCTGACGATAATTGCGCCGGCTGCGAGAGGAGGCTAAGCAGTAGCAACAACAGCAGACTCTCTTTACGGGCACCTTCCTATTCCGCCGCATAGTCTATCACCATACTAGACTATACTAGACTGTCTGTGCCGTATCAACAACAACATGGAAATGCCCGGCATGAACACGCGCCGACGGAGCGCGCGCCTGGCTGCTGAAGAGCAGCAGAGCAGCTCGGCCCAGACTAACTCCCCGCGGATCTCGCGGAGCGCCAAGTTCAGCGAGAACCTGGACGAGATCAACACCAACATACCCGCTGAGGTGGTGTCTGCAAGGGACCAAAAGACCAAGGCTGCTGGCATGAGCCCCATCGACGGCTGGATGCCCGGCCAGTCGCCCAAGATCGACTACTCGGGCGAATTTGAGTTTGGTGGCTCGCTGGGTACGCTGTGTCTGATGATTAGCTTCCCACTGCTCATGTGGTGGATGTGGGCTGGTGCTGTTTACTACGACGGCAAGCCGCCAATGCCTGCCGAGGGCCAGTCTATCTCTGAGTTTGTTGGCCACCTGTACGATCTTGTCCTGGAGGGCGCTTACCCGACTCTGTGGGCGTGGAGGGTGTACTGGGGTATGTTCGTCTTCGAAGCTGTCTGCTACTGCCTGCTTCCTGGTGTTTGGCAATATGGCAAGCCGTTGCCTCACGAGGGCGGCAAGCAGCTCAAGTACTTCTGCAACGCCTACACTAGTTTCTACTTCACCATTGCCGTCGTTGCTACTCTGCACTTCAGCGGCGCCTTCCACCTGGAAAAGGTCATCGACAACTTCGGAAGTCTGATGACCGTCTCCATCATCAGCGGTTTCATTGTCTCGTTTGCTGCCTACTTCTCGGCTCTTTTCCGTGGCGCCGAGCACCGTATGACGGGCTACCCCATTTACGACTTCTTCATGGGCGCCGAGCTTAACCCGCGCATGTTCGGTATTCTCGACTTCAAGATGTTCTTCGAGGTCCGTCTGCCTTGGTACATTCTGTTCCTGCTCACCTCTGCCACCGCTGCTCGCCAATGGGACCGCTACGGTTATGTTTCTGGCGAGGTCTGCTTCCTTCTGATGGCTCACTACCTGTACGCCAACGCCTGCTCCAAGGGCGAGGAGCTCATTGTACCCACCTGGTAAGCTATTCCGTTACTTGGATCTATTTTGAAAACTATAATTTGCTAACATGTCATATATAGGGATATGTACTATGAGAAATGGGGCTTCATGCTCATCTTCTGGAACCTGGCTGGTGTTCCCTTCTCCTACTGCCACTGCACTTTGTACTTGGCCAACCACCACCCATCTGAGTACAGCTGGGGTACTCCCGTTCTTACTGCCCTGTTCGCCTCTTACATTTTCGTGTACTGGGTCTGGGATTCCTGCAACAGCCAGAAGAACCGTTTCCGTGCCATGGAGCGTGGCCAGGCCGTCTTCCGCAAGACTTTTCCCCAGGTCCCGTGGCAGACCGTCCACAACCCCAAGACTATCCGCACTCCCGATGGTGGAACCATTCTCATCGACGGTTGGTACGGCATGGCGCGCAAGGTCCACTACAGCTGCGATGCCTTCTTTGCTATCTGCTGGGGTTTGATCACCGGCTTCAACTCGCCGTTCCCCTGGTTTTACCCCGTCTTCTTCTGTTGCATGATTGCCCACCGTGCTGCCCGTGATATCCGCCGTTGCCGCGCCAAGTACGGCGAGGCCTGGCTAGAATACGAACGCCAGGTGCCGTATCTATTCATTCCATACATTATCTAAGCTTGAGAAGGCGAGCTTATATCTCTCTTCCTGTCTCTATACCTAGAAGTGAACAAAGTCTCTCTGTTTGATTTTTTCTTCTTTTTCCTTCTTAGGGAGTTTTTATTTTTATTTTATCTTGCTTTGCTTTATCGCATGGTTTGCTCGGGGTTTAATGAACATGATTCCGGTCAAACGGGGCTTACGACTCTTTTTTTTCTTTTTACAAATGCTATGAATACTAAGTTAAAACTAGTATCTAATAATCTAATACAAAGCAAATTGAAACATATGAAGTTATACTGATGTATATGACGTACGGTGAAGAACAATTTGAATTAGTATTAGTATGCATACCTGGTTATATGAACACAATTGGTTGCTCTTGATATATTAACATAGCTTGGCTTAAGACCTTAAAAATCAAGTGATCAATAACAACATAGCCATTAACTTATACGTATAACTATAGATCTTAAGCATATACATGGACACGATAACTGTACTAACATGACTCTGGAAAAAAGAAAGCTTGAATGAAAAAAAAAGAATACAACACACAAACAAAGATGGCCTGGAGATAGAAAAAGACACATGATAAAAAATTAAGACTTACTTAATACATCGATAAGTCATTGTTTTCTTTCTCAAATTCTCTTTTATCCCACATCTTCTTCTATCTTGCAATTATGCCATAGAATATCAAGTATACAAACAATGTTTAATAAAAACTTCACTTCTCGTCTCTACTTTACTCTCTAACACCTGATAACCTCCAGACCATTCTTATAAAAGCATATATTTCCTTCCTTCGACTTTCTCTCTCCCTTTTTTCCTTCAAGAAAAAAAATGCAAAATTCACTCTCTCAAACAATTCGTTTTGTTTGGGAGGGTTTGATTGATATTGCTGGTATGCGCAGGTGATGACGGAGAAAACAAAAACAGAAACAAAAAAAAAAGAGAAATAAAACCAAGAGAAAAAAGAAATAGAAAAATTTGGGAGGGAGAGGGTTTCGTCAGCTCGTGCTATTTGTTGATCTTGGACGATACTCTGTTCTTGCACCCAGGAGTTATATTCCACAGCTAGTTTCCCCGCCACAACATGTCAAAGTCAGAGAATAGGTCTCTTTTGTTATAGTGAATAGTATTCGATTCGATATAAGAGGGCTGGCTCGTAGATGAGATCGGGGATAGGTGGCGGGGAGAGCATCGATGGTATTTGTATGGGTTGGTAATTTAGCATACGGCACCCAGGGTGGCCTTGGAGTTCATGAGCAGGGCCACAATCAGACCGTAAAGACCTATTTGGTGTTAAAAAGATTTCACTGATATATAACGCACAAGGCGGAGGACATTGAAAAGAAGACTTACCCAGAACTTCAGCGAAAATTAGAATCAGAATCATACCAACGAACAGACGGGGCTGTTGGGCAGTTCCACGCACGCCAGCATCACCAACAATACCAATAGCGAAACCAGCGGCCAGACCAGCCAGACCAACGGAAAGACCAGCACCGAATTGGACGAAGCCAGTGTATAGAGGAAGCTGCTGCTTCAGACCATCGGAGATCAGCACGGACACGACCAGACCGTAGATACCGACGATACCAGCCATGACGACAGGGATAATGTCTATGATTATGTTAGCCCGAGATAATTGATTTCACAGAAAGAAAGCTTAGGGACGTACTCTTGACGATCAGGTCAGGACGCAGGACACCCATGGCTGCGATACCGACACCAGACTTGGCAGTGCCGTAAGAGGCACCCAGGCAGGTGAAGACAATGGCGCAGGTGCAGCCCATGGCACCGAAGAAGGGCTGAGAAATAAACAAGTTAGTATTGCTGATTCCATTGACGGGGAAATATATCGTCGACTAGTGATATCCAAGCTATGAATGAAGGGCGATGGTGATTAAACGCGAGGCTTTTATATGCCAACGTCATCGGAATTAAGCGTAAGCTATCGCGATCCTAAACGGAACAGCTAGCTTCGGACAGCGAGGTCGCATACGCCGGAACACTAAATGACGCGCTGCTAGAATGAGATCTAGATAGCCCTGATACTAGCGACTACAACGCCATCGGTTCAATCACAGCTTAGCAAAGCCTCGACTAGCTTGTGGGTGCTTATTTATTTTTGTGCTATTCGGGCAGCGTGGATATGGGGGGGGAGCTTCAGGGTGAACAAGTTGGGAAAATGGCGCGCGACATACCGCATAGACGGGGCTAGATTGAGAGAAACGACAAAGTTAGCACGCATAATTCACGATCTCGAGGCTGAATAAAGGCGATGGCAGAGATGGAGACCGATGTTCATAGACGTTTTATATCGAAATCGCGCAAAGCAGCACGTCGTAGCTGGTAAGAAACATCAAAATAGCAGGACTCCGGTCTCCCTTCTCCATCATACGCTGGATAGAATAGGCTGTAGGAAAGAAAAAGCACTCACCAAAGCTCAGTTGACATGATTGTGGTAATTTGTGAAAAAAATGTAAACAAAAAAGAAGAGGAGTTCGATGCGAAATTAATCAACCGATAAACTGGTGATGGAATTGTAGCTGGCGCAAAGAAGAGAAAAAAAACAAGAGATGAAAATATACGAAGATATAAGGAAGAAGTAAAACAAAAGGAAAGAAATGAGATTGGAAGGGAATGAAGGAACTGGGCCACTTAGGTGGTAAGGTGGTAACAATAAGCTAAGTATTTAGGTTGTTAGGACTCTGTTTAGGCCCCTAGAAATAACACCTCAGACCTTCACCATCGCTGAAGCCACGACCTGTTTCGCCTGGGAGCTACTACTTTTTTTTTCTTCTGCTGGGCGCCAGCTGGCAGAATGTATGACATCACGTGACAAGGCACGACATCCTTCCTAGCGCTTTCGAGGCGCAGCAACTTGACTTGCAGATAGCTTCACGGGCATTTGTCTTATACAAAGGTTTGGTCGATGATTCAGTCTAAATATAATATGCATATTACCAACAATAGGATATCGCAATTTTACATCGTCCAAAACTTATCTCAAGTCACCACGCTTCACAACGACCTCTACTACACACCATAACCCTAATATACCCTAAGTACAATACTAGTCTAAGTGGAATGTTGACCGCCTTCCCTTTTACACCATACCAATCCATCCTTCCGCATTAGGTTGGTCGGCGGCAGAAAAAGTTTTGATCAAGCTACAACAGCCTTGTCGCAAAAAAATTTCAAGATGATATCTTTCCCTCTCTCTTTTTTTTCTTCTTCTTCTCTTATTTTCTTTCTTACCATAATACCCTCAACGTCTACCGTTTCGTTCCTTTTTTTTCTTTCTTAGCTTGTTCTTTCTTCCACGACAGGGCGAGCCAACGCAGTGAACCCTGAGTTCCTTCTATCTATTTTCTACCAAATTTTACACTCCAATCTTTTACAATGGATGAGCAGCAGGCTGTCTGGCCCCGTGCCGATGAGGCTCTTGAGCAGGAGTAAGTGCCTCACAACTACTATCTACTATTTGACTATATGGCTAACGTTTTGTTCATAGACTGTACGATCTTGTCCAGGCCTGCCAGCACGCCCGCCAGCTGAAGAAGGGTGCTAACGAGGTACGAACACTTGTCTCCAGAAAAACAAAATCTCACGATACCGAAGCGCAAATCTATACCTAGGTCAACTAGACGGAAGATATCCACTCGACGGTATTTGAAACGTATAAAATGATTTTACTAACATTTGTATTCGTAATAGGCTACCAAGACCCTGAACCGCTCCGTTTCCGAGCTGATCATTCTGGCCGCTGATACTACTCCTCTGGCTATCCTGCTGCACCTGCCCCTGCTGTGTGAGGACAAGAACGTCCCCTACATCTACGTTGGCAGCAAGACCGCTCTGGGTCGTGCCTGCGGTGTCTCTCGCGCCGTCATCGCTGTTTCCGTATGTTTACCATTGTCACTTATCTCTTCAAGAACGAACACCTACTGACACTTATTCTTCTCTAGATTACCTCCAACGAGGGCAGTGACCTGGCCGACCGTATCCGCCTTATCAAGGAGAAGGTCGAGAGACAGGCCATCTAAGTGTGTATTTGATATTAGTCTTTTATATGCAAGGATTTTCTTCTCTATCCCGTAAAACAGATATGAAAATATAGAACACAATTCCGTGGAAAACTTTCTTTGCCTTGTTTTGCTATGATGCGACGTCTATGAATTTAACCCTTGGCACATGAGCAACCCTAGTCTCATGACCAAATCATGTAGGGTGAAAAGAAATGATAACGTGCCGCTACTGCTTTTCGCCAAAGAGTAAAGTTCTATCATATTTGCCAAAGCTTTTCTTTTCATAATTAACTTGACTAGGGCTCAAGTGACGTATGCTCGCAGAAAACCACTCATCAAAGTGACATCCCTTGCCGTTAGTAGCAATCCCAGAGCTGATGTATGTTGATAGATGGGATATTCAAGCCCAAATATTATCATTTGCTGTTCTTTTGTATGCCACTACTAACTTTATCAAACATATGAGAACCTGTGACTGTCAGAGTAAATGAAAAAAGCTGAGGCTGTTCCTACTGCGAGATCTGAGCGAGATCCTCTTGGAATGTGCAGTGTGCCATTGAAACTGAAGCCGTCAGTTCTCGCAGGGAATAGAAAAAAAACCCCGCCATTCCATCCATCGCCAAATATTTGCTTGCTTGGCTCCGTTTCTTAACAACTTGAGCTGACAATAAGATTTTCTCATTTTCTCATACTTTTCAACTTGATAACCCTCAAAGTGAAAGTTTGAAGCTCATACCCAATATTGCTGACTATACCAAAATAACCTTGATTGGACATTTTAGCTAAGACTAGGAAGGCGTGAGACCCATCGAAAACAGCGTACTTGCCGCTTTCAGGTTACTGTTCTAGAGAAACAAACGAATATGAGAACTGCAATTACCTGGCGAATGTCTTGAACCGAAAAAGAGTTCAGTCGCATTTGAAATAAATCATAAATATTCTCTTTTATTTCTCTACACAGTTTCATTGTCCAACGCATCTTTATTTCTGATATCATCGTTATCATCAGGACCTTTTTCTCTTTCCCCCCCATTGAAAGTGTCTCTTCACGGCTTCATAAATCTTTCACTACAGAGCTAAGCACTAGAAATACTGGAATAATTTAGCTACTCTGCCTCTCTAGGCGTCATATACCACCCGCTAGTTATGCCTAGCCTAGCCCGAAAGCTCACCGTCTCGGCATCTGTGGATGGACTAATCATTCAGCCGGTGACATCAAAAGGCCAGCGATCATCGGCGCCTCTGAAGATACGCTACGGTGAAGCGGCTGTATCGGCATCGGGATCGGCAACCCTTAGCCCGACAAGTACCGAGATCAGCACTAAATCGATTGTCTCCCTCGAGGCTTTTGGTATCATTGGTAAGTTTGGGCATCATCTGCGTTGTTTAAACTGCATCATAGCTTATATAGGGCACAGATCATCTGCAACTGGCCCTATCCCGTGGCTTGTCGCAAAGCATCTTCTCTCCGCATATATGCATGTATAAAACCTGCATTGATTGACTCTAACATGTTTTGATTCGTCATTTGTCTGGTCATATAGGCTTAGTGACAATATCCAAATTTAGTTATCTGGTCACCATCACCCGTCGAGAGATCGTGGCGCATATATGCGGATCGCCCATATATGTTGTGACCGAAGTTGCGATAACGCCATGCTCATCACAACGTGACGCCGAAGAGGCTATCGATAAGACGAACAAACATCTAGCACGAGGTCAACAAACCCAACATCCAAATCCGACCTCGTCCGATAGCGATACTAGCGACTCCGAGATCGAACCCGCTATTGCCTCTGATATTTTGGCTGTGAAACACGAGGACGACGACGAAGATGACGAGATAGATGACTCGGCACCCCGAGAATACGATGCTTCAGCTGTATCAGGCAGTCCCGTCAAGCCCAGTAGCATTGCCGAGAATGTTATCGGAAAGCGCGGTAGCTATGGCCGATTTGCGCAGAGCTGGTTTAGCCGTGCTGGCTGGATGCTCGAACATAAACGGTCAATGGGCTTGAGTGAGGACGGACGTAACGCCGCTAGCAATAAGGCCGCGTCGATAGTAGAGGAAAGCGAAGACGAAGATGCCGGTCTCATATACGACGATAGCCCATTGCCTTTACCTGGCGCACCGCAACTCCCCACACTTCTGCCTAAGCTGATCCGCATGATGCGCGTATACTTTGGCACCTCACGCAGCTTCTACTTTTCTTATGATTACGATATAACTCGTAGCTTGTCATCTAAAAATTCCGTTGCAAATAACGTGGCAGCTGTCGGTGGCGCTTCTGAGCCGCTGTATCGTCGAGTAGACGAAACCTACTTTTGGAACCGTCACATGGCACAACCGTTTATTGACGGTGGTGACGAGTCCTTCGTGCTACCGTTGATGCAAGGATTCGTCGGTCAGACTTCCTTCGTAGTCGATAGCTGTCCGCCTCAAAAGGACGACGATGCGCCACAAGAAGCCGTGGAAATGTCTGTCTTATCAGCCACAGGCTCTTTGGCATCTTCGCCTGTAGCCGAGGCCACTAAAGAAAAGGAAATCGAGAAGGATACAGCGAGCAAGTTACGACTAACGGAAAGTAAATTCTTATTGACCCTAATCTCACGAAGGTCGACTAAACGAGCTGGCCTACGTTATCTACGCCGTGGAATTGACGACGAAGGAAATGTTGCCAATTGTGTAGAGACAGAGCAACTTCTATCTTCTCCTACATGGGATAAATCCCAGCCAGTCTATTCTTTCCTCCAGGTCAGGGGCAGTATTCCAGTCTTTTTCACCCAGACGGCATATTCACTTAAACCGATTCCGGTGCTACAACACTCGGCTGAAGCAAACTACGCTGCTTTCACAATGCACTTTGACCGACTCCAGAAGACATACGGCCGACTTCAACTAGTGAATCTAGTAGAACAAAAAGGTATCGAGAAGAAGATTGGAGAGAAATATCAAGACTATGTTGCAAAGCGAAATGAGTCAGTATCTAATACCAATGACCTAATTTCGTTCGAGTGGTTTGATTTCCACCATGCCTGTCGTGGTATGAAGTTCGAGAATGTCAGCCAGCTTCTTGAGAAGCTACGCGGACAACTCGAGGAGTATGGAAGTACCGTCGAGCTCGAAGGTGCCTTAACAAAACGTCAAGCTGGTGTTCTGCGGACAAACTGCATGGACTGCTTAGACCGCACCAATGTTTGCCAGAGCTCGTTTGCTAAGCATATGCTGGAAGTACAGCTTAAGGAACTTGGTTTCGACATGAGTGTACAGTTAGACCAGCAGACAAGTTGGTTCAACACTCTATGGGCAGACAACGGTGACGCTGTGAGCAACCAATATGCGTCAACGGCCGCAATGAAGGGTGATTATACACGATTCCGCAAGCGGGACTACCGAGGAACCTTGAATGATATTGGGTTGTCATTGACACGATTCTACAACGGGTAAGTGAATATTCCTAACGATATAGCACTCATTCTATTCTTGTACACTATTGGCTAACTCTTGATTATAGAATGGTCAACGACTATTTCAGCCAGGCTGCCATCGACTTCGTTCTGGGCAATGTTACCTCGATGGTGTTTGATGAGTTCGAAGCCAACATGATGACCAAAGACCCCGCCGTCTCGATGTCGAGAATGCGTGACCAAGCCATCGAGCAGTGCCAAAAACGTGTAGTTGCTGATGAACACGAAGAATTCATTGGAGGATGGGTGCTTTTATCACCCCATGATGCTGACACCCTAAAGTCTGAGCCATTCCAGGAAGTGGTGCTGCTACTTACTGACTCAGCACTATACCTGTGCCGCTACGACTGGAGTCTTGATAAGGTATCGTCCTTTGAGCGTGCGGATTTGTCACATGTCAAATCTATCAAGGCCGGTGTATATATTACTTCTACAATGACGGCATTATACATGGATGAGCAGCGTAATGTCGGCTTTGTGGTCACATATCAACCAGGCAAAGAAGATGTGATCCGAACGAACACCCAGACTTTCTCAACTCTGGATGATGCCGCTCTGATAACTCCCGCTGAAGCAACTCCGGCCACCACTACAACTACCCAACCTGAAACTACCGATACACCCAATACTGTGGCTACTCCAGTCACTTCTACTGTCGATATCCTATCTAGCGGCCCACTATCCCCTACGTCTCTTGCAAACCTCAAGTCTTCAGCCGCAGCTATTCCATCTAGTCTAACCGAGCTATTATCCGGCAAACCGCGCGCACCAGTCAAGCGCTTGATGGCTTTTAAAGCGCCCTACACGACAACTGTACCAGGAAGCGGCAACAATACACTCAACGGCAACGGCAGCATCCACAATGGTAACAGCGGAGCCAATGGCGACGACCCACTAACGGAGGCTCAAAAGATCGACGCTATCTGTGCTGAGATCGAGAGGCTCGTCATGATGTATACGCCTAGAGAAGCGGGCGTTGAATCTCAGTCGTTAGTTGAGCGTGCTGACGTGATTTCGCTAGAAGATGCAAAGAAGAGCACAGGGTTGTTTGATACACTAGGATACGCTATCAAGAAGATGGTCTGGGCGTCTTAAACAAAGCCCTATTATGAGTTCTTATACATATCTATCATATTATCTGTACTATTTCATGCCGTATATAATAACCATGTTCCATTTATTGCCTTCCCAAAAGTTTTTTATCTATACCTTATTTTCCCGTGATCCCTAGATAACCCCAATACCTAACTTTTATTTACTGACTACTCTTCATCGTCGCTGTCAGCCAGAACTACAGTCGGCTTATTAGGGTCGATTAGGGTGTACAAATGCTTCTGATACCGCATATTCTCCAGTGGGATAGGATACTCCAACCCCTCAGGCATTCTAAACCACACAGACTCTTCCGTCTCGACCTCTTCCCAGATCTTATCCTTCTTAACACCACGTTCCTCACGCAACAACGTATGCTCGACCAACAAGCGCATGGGATACTTGCGCATCTCCTTACCCACCGGTGCCTCCGAGTACGATCCAGGGCTATCCAGAATCAACAACTGCGAGCCCACAGGCAGTAATTCCGTCAAAGCGAGAAGTAGCAGCGTAGTCTTACCGCGCGAAGACGTGTACAGCTCGTTGAGGGTGAAGAAAAGCGTAACAATGGTCTTTCGCGGCGCGACGTGGGCGGAGCCGAAGAGCGCAATGTGAAGAGCGGCGGGATCTGAACCTATAGCGAGGAGGTCGACTTGGTTAAATATGTATTGTAGGCGCGCGGATGGAGGAACGGTAGCGGCAGTAGTGTCTAGATCGAGCTCGGAGGGTAGTAGGGCGACGTTGGAGGCGTGCATAGCGACGCTAGCATATTTAGATAGTGTTGGCGGCGTAGTTAAGCCAGTTTCTAGACGTGAGAGAACAGAAGCCCAAGGGCCAGAATCTAGAATTTTCACAGATACTTTAAGATCTTGCTGTTCAGCTACCAGAGATCCAAGTGCTGCCAACTCCGCCGCACCGCCGCCCAGAGCAACAACATGCAACTCCTTCTCTCCTTCTTGTTCTCCCCGTCCATTCGCTGGCTTCTCACTTGATACGGCAGCTATACCGTCTATATCGACGCGCCTAGCACACCCGCATAGCAGAGCGCACGAGTCGGACTCCAGCGCGCCGCATACATAGGCAGGGCCTGCTCGTTCTCGAACGCAGCGGCGAAATCTCTCTCGAATAACGCCTTCTTGACGTCTTGGATAGCGGTACGTAGATCTTCGGAGCTTAACTCGGCGGCAAATGTCGATGCGAATACGCGTAGGAGGAGCTGGTAGTGCGCAAGTTGCTCGGCTGGTAATGATACTTTTTTGCTGATGGAGGCGGCGTTGCGGGAAGGCGTCTTCTTCTTCGGCCGAGGCTGGAATGCGCAGCGTGAGCTACGACCCTTGGTGTGTGCCATTGTTTTTTGCTTTTATGTTCTGCTGAGAGAAACTGTGAACGGTGCTTTATTGCAATATATCTTCACAGACTTGTCGGCAAGTCGGCTTATCACGATGCTGGCGTTGGTGGGGCAAACTTGGGTGGTTTGAAAAATCTCAGCATATAAGTAACCCTAATCACTTGACAGAATCCGTGCAAACCCTATATCAAACGCGGGGTATTTTTATGGAGAAGAGTAAGCAGATATAAATTTTACTGTGTAATATTAGGCACTGGCTATAATATAAGGTTGAATCGCCCACCTAATTTCTAGACACTCTTCCTCTTCCTCTCTCTCTCACTTTCATTCTGCACAACTAGGCGCTGATAGTGTGATTCTTTTGAATCTTGGGCAACACCAAACACTACGAACTTCCTCGAAATCTTCCATCTTCTTTCTTTATCAGTAAGTATATCCCTTCTTCGCCATTTGACTGTTCTTTTACTGACCCATTTCGCGTTTTTCAAGGCTCCTACGATAGCTCTGGGGGTGGCAACTCTCGCCATGGCGTCTCTACCTCTACAGTAAAGATATCTACGAGATCGGCTGGATTTGTGCCTTATCTCTAGAACTATCTGCTGCCAAGCTTATACTTGATGAGCAATTCAGCATGTAGATGATTAGACCTCTACAAATTCGAGTGGCTACACTGATGGCCGGCCGTATCGGAGAGCATAATGTTGTTTTAACTTGCTTACCATCAATTGGCCAAACCAGGGCAACTGCAGCTGGTATCAGTGTGGCGAAAGTCTTTCCTACATCTTTACGGTTCATACTTTTGGTGGTAATTGGCACCGTAATCCCCTCTCCGAAACACGATACTCGACTCGGCGATATCGTGGTCGGTCAACCCCTAGTCGTATCTGGTGGAGTTGTTCAATATGATTTTGGCAAACTGCTTAATGATGGCCAATTTCTACGACAAAGCCAGCTAAACGGCCCCCCCTCCCCCTCACCCTTCCCCACCCAGACACATTACTGTCTGCATTGAACAACTTCAAATCCAACACAGATCTTAATGACCCTGTTTTTCCAACATATATTGATAAGGCATTGTCACAGTCAAAGGACTAAGAAGAATTTTGGAAAACCAGCTTCTCAAAGCGACCGACTATTCCACCCAGAACATATCCATCAGTCAGGCCTAAAGACTGGGAATCGCTAAGAAAGGCACGATAGGATGAAAATCTTTCGGTGCATGACGGAACCATTGCATCTGGAAAATCCATAATCCAAGATGCAAGTAAGTGTGACCAAATTGCATCGGGAGATTGAAGCTATATGTGTCGAAATGATGGAGGCTACTGGCAATAATACAGCAGTCCCCATGTCTTGTTATCCGTATAATTTCAGATTATGCGGATAGTCATAAACAGGATGAGTGGCATGGCTATGCAGCTCGCTCTTTCTGCCGCTGCCTATGCCAAAGAGCTCCTAGGCTTTTTCCACAAGAGCAATATCAATACAATGATATCCATCTTGAGGATCTATCCGTATGTTATAACAAAGCTCCTTATATCAAATTAATTCTCTCAGATACAACTCTCTAACACATTTGTTTTGCTATAGCGTCACTGAAAACACCAATCGACTCATCATCCAGAACGGAAATCTATACCGCCAAATGGCCAACACGGAACACGAAGACAAACTATCAAAATGCCATCAGATCTTGAAAGTCATTTCTTACAGACTCTTGAAGACATCCTATAGCTGTGGAGGGAACATGTGCTCTAGAAACAACATGTTTACTAGTTGGCTCTACGACACGAACAACGACCTTCTTATAGTTTCTGCCGATCCAGGCTGTGGGAAGTCTGTATATCAAGCAGATTTCTCATTGACCGACAATTGGTGGATACTATTCACAAGCTTCATCTCCCCCTGATTCTTCGCCTTCCATCTGCTACTTTTTCTTCAAAGACAATGGAAGCCAAAGTAGTCTTGCCACAGCTCTTTGTGCAATTCTACACCAGCTTTTCAGGCAAAAAGCCATGTCTAAGAAAACAAGCTGTAGCCCCTTGGAAGGAGAATGGAAATAAACTTCAGCATGAGTTTATAGCAGATCTTGAGCAAACTTACTGGTGACACAAAATTTACCAACACCTTCATTGTTATGGATGCCTTAGATGAGTGTACCTCCCAAGATCGATAGAATACTAAAGATTTGAGATGCTCATCCTCATCCTGGTTGAAGATTTTGTTCACCAGTCGTCCTTACTGGGATATACATCCCAGTCAGGACTTCACAAGAGAGACGAAAGTCAAAGCGACGTTATCTCTTTGCGATCACTGCTTCCTATTTTTTTTAAAATCATGTTTATTAAGGTGTTAATGTGGCTTATATAGCTATGTAGCATGTAGGTAGACGTTAAAGAACAACAATAATAATAATAACAATAATAATAATAACAATAATAATATAGCTATGTGGAACCTCGGTATCCGAGATATAGGCCATGTGTTTCTAGCCTTCTGTGACGTGTGAGAAGAACTGTCCTTAACATGAGGGTGTGATGATATATAGAACCAAATGATCTACATGATGGTGAATGTTGCTCTCATGATGGGCTTTGTTCCGCTTACCGAAGACAGGTACGTCGCTCGCGGCGCTCTTAGTGTCTGTGTTCATGACCGATACTGGCTGTTCAGCAGAGTTGTTGCTGCCGGCTCTGTCCCTGTTCCTGCGCTTGTTGGTACAGGCGCTCCACTCGTGGCGTGGGCCGACGAGTGGCATATGTAGCAGGGATATGGGTTGGAGCTTCTGCTGGCATTCTTGTTTCTCGAATGGGTATTGCGATTGTCCTTGTTCATGTTGTGGAAGGCAGAACGGTTTCTGCTCTGGTTGTTGGGGGACAGCATGCGTTGGCAGTACGGCTCGGAGTCTTGCACTACCTTGAGTGCTCCGAGGAATTCTGTGTACTCCTTTTGGTGTGAGCATCGCGATGGCTCCTGTTAAACGGTGGTTTACCACTGCTTGGAGAAGGGTCTTCAGGACTACGTCCTGGAACTCAACCTGGTGATACTCAGATTTGCCCACAAGAGCTTCCCAGTGGTCTGCGGTATCCTCCAGGCGCTCGCCGGGGGGAGAAGTAAAGTTGACGATCGTCTTGATGTGTTCCGTCGCCATTGTCTGGTGTAAGCGCATGAGAAGGCAAGATTGTACCCCGGAAGAGGACTTGTCGATCAAGCCGAGGTAATCCGTGGCGTTCAGTGATTCCTCTGAATCGGAGTACCAAGAGGAAAATCGTCTTTTGTCTACGGAGATGCCCAGATGAATAGAGGGGCCTAGTGCTTGTTCATGTATGCCACAGAGATTGAGTGCATATCGGAGGGTGTTTCCTGCTCGTAGGCATTGTCCTTCATTCTTACGGCGGAAGATGGGGGCGGTTACTGCCTCCTTGTTCCTGAGTGGTCTTGGCTTGTCTACGAGTGTTCGGCCGCTTGAGGTCGTCAGACATTTTGGTGGAAAGCCGGTGGAAGCGAGATACACATGTTGATGGATGAGAAAAGGGTATAGATACATATGTCGTGGAAGGTTAGTGATTGGGCTGGCAAAAAATGGCGGTTTCCCGAATAGGATTGACTATAACTAACTAACTAGTGTAAATAGTATTTATCTTTTGTTAACCGAAAGTGGAAGGCAATGGGCAAAATGGTTATTTTCTCAACGATCAAAGTGGGCTAATTAACAAAAGAACGAATTCTGTATTTTATCGCTATTTGCTGAGTTTAGGCAGTATTTCAAAATCGAGTTTCTTGAGAAATTGGAGTTTGCATGATGATGTGTTGCAGTTGCATTTTGACGCGAAACTCATCATGAGGGGATTCTCATATTTATATATATTGAATATTTTTGGGGTTCTGAATCTATTTAGCCATAATCATGTATTATATGCTGATATCTTGGTTTACTTTACATCGTCAGGACAACTTTATTGATCTACGAAGAATAAGAATTCAGCCTAATTTGATACTTCGGCGGTGTTATCGGCCGTGAGTTTCTTTTCATTTTTTTCTTCGGTAA
Source organism: Davidsoniella australis (assembly GCA_009806335.1). Lineage (NCBI taxonomy): Eukaryota > Fungi > Ascomycota > Sordariomycetes > Microascales > Ceratocystidaceae > Davidsoniella > Davidsoniella australis. The sequence continues at coordinate 23,260 of RHLR01000197.1, forward strand.
TTTGACTGGGGCTTATTTTTAGTTAGTCTAGTCTAGTCTAGGTAGAAATTGAAGCAAAAGAAGAAAAAGAAGAAAAAAAATACAAGCTAGCTAATCAGCACAATATCGGCCTTACCTTTCACTAGATCGTTAAAACTAAGGGGTTGAGTCTCAAGTTTTGTTGCCACTGAGACATATAAAAAGAAGGAAAAGAAGGAAAAGTGAGAGAAGAGTCGAGATGTTTTCATCTAGCTTGAACAGGGATCAAAAGTTGGATATTAGACTTATTATTTATTCGGCTGTGAAACTAAAAAGATAGTCTGAAGCTCTTGTCCTTCCTCCGCAGACAAGATCTAGAGAGAAGAAAATGTGAGAGAAAGAAGCTAGAATCTCGTTGATACATAGTACGCTGCTTTTAAAAACCGGATGACACACCATTCTTGTTTCTGTCTTCCTTTCCCTATCCTTCCGTGATTCTTCTTGTATAGTAGCTACTCTGGCCTCGGCTATAACTTCTTTTCCCCCATCGTTCGGTGCCTTTATATATTGAGTTCTCCAATAATATTCCCCTCCATAGGCGATATCATCAATATTACTACTTCTTCTTGTTTGCCCTTCTTCTCCTAGCCACGGCTCAAAGTTGTAGTATTGCTACTCTCCGTCATCCTTGATATAGTGGCCGAGTCCGTGCTAATCTCTTGAACCTAGCCATAAGCAAACAGGCAACAACCGACAACGACACTACAACACGCAAGAGATTGTCGATATCTTTGCCATCGTGGTGATCTTGGCGCTTCCTACTGTCTAATTCCCAGCCCTTCTTTATGCCCTCTTAACTTTTAGCCCTGCACCCACTGATGTTCGTTTCATATTAAGAACCCAGAACGAAACCACTTTTACCACTCAACATCCCACCCCCCCTTAACTGGAGGATCCCGTTCTGTTTCGCTGTTTGTATTATCAAGCAAAATAGCCCGTTTGTTCCTGCGTTACGAATCGAGTCGCTGGGCAAGTTTGGTTCAATATCAACATTTGTCGTCGTCGTCGTCGTTGTCGTCCCTGTCAGATCCTCTGTTAGAGAACAAACCCGGCCGTCTCTCCGCGGACTAGGAACTCTAGAAAGAGAAGGAAAAAAAGAAAGTGGCCTAATAAGATTTAGTATTGAAGGAACAACCCGTTTTGCCCATTTGTATCGGTCAAAGAAACTTTACAAGAATCCTCTTAAAACCCTGATCGAGTCCCGCACCGAAGATCAAGAATAACTCTTACCCAAAGTTCCTTACCTTTCTTACCTCATACTTCAACCATCAACCATACCTACTACTCTCCATATATAACTCCAATTCTCTGGTCTCCAACACTATATTGGCAGTACTCGCTCGCTTCACCCTCGTTTGTTGTACTTAGCACTGCCATCACCACATCCACATCTCTCATCATGACTGTTATGCACCTTGTGGCCATCATTGGCGGCGGCCCCGTGGGCTTGACCGCCAGCATTCTGCTTTCACTCCGTGGAATACCGCACGTACTGTTTGAGCGTCACACCAGCACTTCCATCCACCCCAAGGCCTGTGGTATCAACCAACGCACCACTGAGATATACCGTACCATGGGTATCTACGATGCCGTGCGCGCCGCAGCCGCTCCGGATGAGATTAAGGGCCGTACCGGCTGGTACACTAGTCTCGGTGGCGATGGTCCTGTTGATGGCCGTGAGATTTGCACTCGCGATGCTTGGGGCGGTGGCGCATATGCTGCCGAATATGAGACGCAAAGTCCTACCAGATACGAAATTCTACCCCAGATCCGCCTGGAGCCTATCCTAGTTGCGCGGGCAAAGGAGCTCAATCCCTATGGTATCTTCTACGGCCAGGAAGTGACCGATCTGAATCTATTTGAGGGTCATGTAGAGCTAACCGTCAGAACTACCAACGATTCGAGCACGGAAAACGTGCTCAAGGCCCGGTATGTGATTGCTGCTGATGGCGGTCGCAGTATCACAGACAAACTGGGCGTCAAATGGGAGGGTGAACGCAATATCATGGAGATGATTTCAGTGCACTTCCACGCTCGCATTCGTCAACACCACCCAGATCCGCGTAACTTCATCACGTGGTTCACCCACCCCGACAAAGGTGGTAGCATTCGTACCGGCTTCCTGTACCAACTCGGGCCATGGCCATTCACGAGTCCTCAAGCACAGAAGCGCGAAGAATGGGTGTTTGCCTGTGCTCCAGGTGCTGATGAGCCCGAAAAGTTCGACCATAATGCCATGATTGCTCGCCTACGGGACACCCTCAAAATCCCCATCGACACGGAGATTGATGTCATCAGCATTAGTCCGTGGTGCGTCAACGCCATCAGCGCCGAAACGTATAGCAAGGGCCGCGTGTTCCTAGTGGGCGATGCCGCACATCGTATTCCTCCATGGGGTGCGTTAGGCATGAACTCTGGCGCACAGGATGTCCAGAACCTTGTGTGGAAGCTGGAGATGGCACTGAGCAACGAGAGCCGCTTTTCGGGACTCTTGGCTTCATACGATATAGAGCGCCGTCCTATCGGCCGCCGCGTCGGCATCTCCTCACTACACAATCTACGTAGCCACGGTCTATGCATGGACGCTGCCCTCAACATGGACTTGTTCGCATCTCCCGAAAAGAATTTATCAGGCATTTCGGCCTTCTTTGACAAGGACCACCCCGATCATGAGCGTACTTGCACTGCTGTAAAAGATGCCCAGGCTCGTCTGGACTCTGAGTTCAAGGCGCCAGGCGCCGAAGTTGGCTGGTTCTATCCGCTAGCCGAGGAGTCTGAAGCCGCCAACGCCTCACGGCACGACGGTCAGCTGACTACCGAGGGCGAACTGGACTACAGCCGTTTTGTCTCCACGACGCTGCCCGGCCACCACCTGCCCCATGTTTGGATCGCTCCATCGTCCTCGGAATCATCCTCAACTTCCTCGGACAAGGCCCTACGCGATCTGTTACCTCTCAATAAACTACTGCTAATAGGCCGCAACAAACAATGGGAGGCTCTCAACAACGACGAGGTACTTGTCCAAACTCTAGGTATCGAGGCTTCAGATGACGCCTACTGGAAAGATGTCACAGGCAGATGGAAGAACATCGTTGGCGATATCGAGGCGATTCTCGTCAGACCAGACGGAATCATTGCGTGGCGCGGAAAATGGTCCGCCGATTTGCCTCAGCGCTGGAGTACCATAGTCGATCATGCTTTGTATGTCCAGACAGCATAGTCAGCTCATCTAATGGTGTCGATGATGTTGTCGGCTTTGTGAATCTTTCTTTCTTTCTTGATTATTTATAACAAGAAGAAAGAAATATATGAAAGATAAATCGTGGGAAAGAAAAGAGTACAACTTTCAATCGCTTCTACATGCTCACAAAATGCAGCTGCCTGTGTCACTACGAGGCACTTACCACATATCATGCTCTTATTTAGGCTTCCAAAGCCCGAAAGGGCGAGATCGCGAAAAGTCCGACCTGGTAGTTGCCCTGCTTCTAGTTTTATTTTATTGTTGGTCTATCTACATATTCAGACATCATCATATTCATCTATTGAATATCGAGGGGGTTTGATCGGAGGTCTTGTTTTTTTTGATATTTCTTGTCATGTTTTCTTCATCTGTTCAGTCAGGATACCAGCTACTGCTTTTTTTTGTTTTTTGATACACTCTCATCAGCATAAATTGTACTGAATTTTTCAACTACAAAAAGCTACTTACTCTCACAATTTCTCCTTCATTCATGGAATATAGGGTTGTCTCTTAGGGTTATCGTTCAAACCCGCCGGCCTCCTATTGGCTCGCAAAAGACAATTTAAGTCTTAGTCTGCCGCCGCCTGCCAATCTTATGATAGTGATGACTGTTATCAAACTCGTTGTGTGGATCTTAATCCACTAGGCTTCTAGTCGAGCTCGGCTTTAACCTTGATGGCCATCTAGTATTGGCCACATCACTGAGGCACCACTGTATACGTTTATATGTATGTTAGTGGTATTATTATATAATGAAAACAATTCTATATTGATATACTCAAGACATCGTTGGAACTTCAGTTAAGTATGTAACTAAAACGATAGCTTTTTAAAGATCATCACAAGTCCACCCATGTCTTCCGGACCTTGAGCCGCTTTTTTTCTACCTGTTGGCGAATTCTTCCCAGTTCGCTGCAATGGTCCTCAACTAAAATCTTCTGCTAACAAAAAAACAAAAAATCCATGCTTTTTTAGAGCCCTCAACAACAGTACTAGAAACAAGATAGACCGAAGAGTCAATAAAAAGTGGGTGTTGGGGACAGTGCGGACATATATCTTTGTGCACTGCTGCCCCTCATCCTTCGTCATGAAGCTCTGTTTCACTTGCAACTCAAAGAAGCGCAAATCAGAAACTCGGGCGCAAGACTTTTCAGTCTATAGTTGTAAATATATAATGTATGTATGTTAGATATTGTATAAGCCATAACTCCAGAGCTTTTCAGAGGCATAATAGAAAACACCGGCAGTTAGTTTCGTATGATACAAAGCGAGTCTCGCGCGTAGCAATAACTGTTTCGCCGATAGCTTCTGGTAACTAATATTGTTATGCCTATTGATATCGACAAGCTCTTGAATCCCGAGAACGAGCTTCTTGCTCGCTGCGGTCTAATTGCCGCAACGCCGAAACAATGGACGATCCTTGAAGGAAAATCAAGGACATGTTCACGGCTCGCTCCGAGATTTGGTTATTCGATATACACATGTAGACACCCTAATTATTGCATTTCATGAGTTTTATGAGCTTAGAGACAGCGTGTGTCCATCGAAATCCCGCCCAAGTATTTTATGTATAAGCAATTAGAAACCTACCGAGCTATCTTTGTAAGCCCATCATTTAGCTACTCAGCATAGACTACACACTGCGCTCGCCACTTAGCTACTTAGCTTGGCCTATCTTTCTCTTTCTCTCAATCAATCTGCTTAGATTTCGCCTCTCCCTCGTAATCAGAACTTGTCCTCTCCCCCAAAGACTATAACAGTATGAAGCACTGTACCGGTGACTGCCCCACCTTCGACCAGGGAAGGCACGGGCGACAGCGGCGCACAGCGCTTGAAAGCTAGCCAAGCAAAGCAGTTTCCCAATGTTTTTTATGCTTGCTTGGGGGCTTCTTCTTGCCCCGTCAATAGCGTTGCGTTGCAGTGGAAGACCGCAATGCAACTACCTAGAGCAAGTCGAGCTTGATGTGCACAACTAGTGGTGACGTTTTTGCTAGTGTATTTGTATATTGTATGCTGCGACTTGGTGGGGAAGGGCAAGAAAGCTCAGAAGAGCTTCGTTCGTCGGAAAAATATAATAGAAGCTGCTGATACATAGTGCATTAAGTCCTTTGTCTGGCCGGCCCAGCAAACTAGAAACTGACGCCGTTTAGGGGTGTCTCAGCGTAGACTACAGGCTACAAAAGGTAAAAGGTTGATGTTTAGACCAAGCAGACATTCTGCTGGACGGCGGTGTGTGCCTTCCCAAAACAAGAAGCGCAGCAACGGCAGGAAAAACAACAGGAAGAGGAAAGAAGCTCTTGTTCCTGCCCGATTATAAATAAATCCCTTAGCTCGGCCGGTCTCGCCTTCCACTTTTTGCGTTCGATATTCTTCTCTTCCTTTTCCTTCTCCTCTTCTTTTCCCTCCCGTGAACCAATTCCTTTTCTTCCATTACCATTATATTCCATTCCCATCTTCTGTTTTGACGTAATTTCATCCACAAGTCATTCATCATGGGCTACTCTGAGATCGACCAGCTGGCTATCAACTCGATCAGAGTTCTTGCCGTGAGTAAAGCCCCCTCTAGTTTATTGAAAGCCTTGCCAGCTTCGCTTTCCTCTGCCTTCAGCCTCGTCTTTGTTTTGTGTCTAGGTCTTCTCTTGTCTATCAACGTAGCCAAAGCTACGAAATCAAAGCAGCTTTCTTGTTATTCTGTCTTGGAGCAGCGCCGCTCCCCCACCAAAACAACGACGAGCCCCTCGATCAGTTACCCAACAAACAAAACAAGCCTCATATAGGGCAGCAAGCTTCATCATTGCCAATGGCTCAACACTATAGATCCAGACATAAAAACACTAGCCGAAGCTATCAGCGGAAACTACGATATCTGAAAATCAATCCATAGCTAACAATTGCGCGTTCTCCTAGGTTGATGCTACCTTCAACAGCAACTCGGGTCACCCCGGTGCTCCCATGGGCATGGCCCCCGTTGCCCACGTCCTCTTCAACAAGTTCATGAAGTTCAACCCCAAGAACCCCAAGTGGCTGAACCGCGATCGTTTCGTTCTATCCAACGGTCACGGCTGCATGCTTCAGTACGCTCTGCTGCACCTATTCGGCTATGCTCTGTCCATCCAGGACCTGAAGGACTTCCGCGTAAGTCACTTTCATTATACATAAGACATGCAGTCCAATTTCTAACATGCTCTCTTCCATCTACTATAGAAGATCGATTCTATCACCCCCGGTCACCCCGAGGCTCATGACACTCCCGGTATCGAGGTCACCACCGGCCCTCTTGGTCAGGGTATCTGCAACGCCGTCGGTCTGGCCATGGCCCAGATTCACACTGCTGCCGTCTTCAACAAGGACGGCTTCCCCGTTGTCGATAACTACACCTACTGCTTCCTTGGTGATGGTTGCCTGATGGAGGGTGTCTCTTCTGAGGCTTCTTCTCTGGCTGGTCACCTGCAGCTGGGCAACCTGATCTGCATCTACGACGACAACCACATCTCCATTGACGGTGACACCAACGTCGCCTTCACTGAGGATGTTGTCAAGCGCTACGAGTCCTACGACTGGCACGTCGTTACCGTCGGTGACGGTGACAACGACCTGGCCGGTATTGAGGCTGCCATCAAGGAGTGCCAGTCTGTCAAGAACAAGCCCTCGCTGATCAAGCTCCGCACCACTATTGGCTACGGTTCACTGCTGCAGGGCAGCCACTCTGTCCACGGCTCTCCCCTCAAGGCCGACGACATCAAGCAGCTGAAGAGCAAGTTCGGCTTCAACCCCGAGCAGAGCTTTGCTGTCCCCCAGGAGGTCTACGACCTGTACGCTAAGCACGCCGCCGAGGGTGCCGCTGCTGAGCAGGAGTGGAACGGCCTAATGGCCAAGTACGCTGCTGCTTACCCCGTTGAGTACGCTGACCTTCAGCGTCGCCAGACTGGTGAGCTTCCCACTGGTTGGGAGAAGGCTCTGCCTACCTACACTCCCGCCGATGCCGCCGTTGCCTCGCGTAAGCTGTCCGAGATCGTTCTGTCCAAGGTCGAGAGTGTCATTCCCGAGCTTGTCGGTGGTTCCGCCGATCTGACAGGCTCCAACCTGACCCGCTGGAAGGAGGCTGTCGACTTCCAGGCTCCTCAGACTGGTCTGGGTGACTATTCTGGTCGTTATATCCGTTACGGTGTCCGTGAGCACAGTATGGGCGCCATCATGAACGGTCTCTCCGCCTACGGTACCATCCTGCCTTACAGTGGTACCTTCCTCAACTTCGTTTCGTACGCTGCTGGTGCCGTTCGTCTGTCGGCTCTATCTCACGTCCGCAACATCTGGGTCGCCACTCACGACTCCATTGGTCTGGGTGAGGATGGTCCTACCCACCAGCCTATCGAGACCCTGGCTCACTTCCGTGCTCTGCCCAACTGCATGGTCTGGCGTCCTGCTGATGGTAACGAGACCTCCGGTGCCTACTACGTCGCTCTCTCCACCAAGGAGACCCCCTCGATCATCGCCCTATCTCGTCAGAACCTTCCCCAGCTGGAGTCTTCCCTTTTCAAGTTGTGAATCTAAGTAAGAAAATACTAAAATATTCTGTAAAACGTCTACCTAGATTTGAGCTACTTCCAATATAACTTTTCCATTAATTAAATTAAAAAACCGGTATACTC
>RHLR01000198.1:0-31058 GCA_009806335.1 Davidsoniella australis
GACAATTGAATTCTGATTGATTTAGAAAACTCAAGTCTCTTGAATCGAATGTAGAGTATCATGGTCTTTTCACATTTATTTTCTTTCTAAATGCTGTGTCGTGTGCTTCACCTAACAGGTAGAGTTAGGGGTCTGCCTTTACAATGATTCTCAAAAGAGAATCAGCCAAAGCAGAATCTTGGTCTAGCCAATAAAACGGGTCAGTGTCCTCTTTTGTAAGAGTTTCTTTGCCCTGCATTTCATGTGAACATGGCAAGCCAAATTGCAAACGAAAGCGACCAGAACAAGGCTGTGGTTCAGCTAACCCTTTGGATATCCATTGTGGTTTAGAGTATCTTGAGAGAAGAACTTGTTTATGTTGTGTTGTAAGGAGGCCAACACAATTGTACCTCATGATTAAGGGACCCTAACTATGCCAAGGAGTAATGAGTACTTCTTAGTTTTACTCTTTGGTCTGCTCCATGCTGCCAGTCAAGTCCCTCAGATCCACAGTGCTATGATTAATTGTTAAAAGATTGTAAGTTGGTGGTTTTTTTTCAGTTGGTCAGTCTATTTAACTTCAAAATATCAGAAAAGTTAGAGGCATAGTTTTTTTTTTGGAAGCGGTGTGCCAAACATGAAAGGCGGTGTATAATAGTTTTCTCTGATTATGGCTTATGCTTAGTAAGGCATGTGACATAAGACGCCCTGGGGTGCTAATACTATAGTGGGGAGGTCTTTCCCAATTGAGATCAGTGGGAAAAAAAATTGGAAGAAAAAAGTCTTTAATGTGAAGAAAAAAAGCGGCGTCCAGCAAAAACAACAAGATCGACTTTCATTAACGACGATATTGGCTATGTTAATTTTGAATTTTTGGATCTTACGTGCCATTTAATCTTTCTTATCATACCACCGAGTCCTCTGTACATACTGTTTACATACTCAACACTACATTTTTGTGTTCTGTTGCCGTTCCAATATCTCCAATTTCATCCCACCTTCCACATTCTCAAACCCTAGTCGCAGCGACGACCATCGTCATATCTGCTTGAACCACGACCACATCGACGACAAGAGTGTTTACCGGCGCCATTCACATTGCTGCTCTCACAGAATCACCATCTAGCCCTTTCCGGGATGCTTCGCCATATTGTGCCCGTGCTTCGGAATGGCTGCTCCACAAGCCGCGCTCTGCGGTCTTCAGTGAGGCCGACTTTCCCTCTCCGTTCAACGCCTTCTTTCTACATCTCAGTGGTCAATGCCAACCGCGAATTGCACATCCTGGCTGCTTTGAATCAGGTGCATTCTCCAGATGATATCAGTGAGGAGCTCAGCACACCGGTACAGGGCCCAGATAGTATATCGGAAAGTCCGGACAGCACTCCTGCCAGCGAAAACGATCTCGGCGGCAACGATCTCAGCAGCAGCAACGATCTCAACGCGGATGATATCAGCGTCGTGAGCGACCTGTCTGAGGTCAAGAAGGCCGTCACCGGCAGGAACAAGAAGAGCAAGAAGAGCAAGAACACTATCACGCCGCCACAACAGCCACAGACACCGACTCTTCCAAACCACAAACTCGCGAAGCAGCAAAGACAGGAGCGTCATAACGCCATGCTAGAAGCCCATGCGAAAGCTAAGGCTGCCGCCGCTGCTGGTGGCCGGAAAAAGAACACGCTAACAAATGCCTTGGGAGCTGGCTCTACTAGCATTGCGGCCCGCTTTGCTGCCTCTACCAACAGTGCCGAGGTAGACGACCAATCGGCCATCGACCCTTCTATCGAAGTCTCTACGGACCCTACCATAACCTCGCAGGACATTGCCAACCTGCCAGCCGTACCTGCTGTTGATCCAGACGCTGAAATTCTGAAGGAGGGTGCCGCTGAAGTTCTCAAAGCTGTTTTGGAGACCCAGAACATTCCGACCAAGTCTCTGAAGAAAAAGAAGAAGAAGGCCGCCAAGAAGACAGCAGAAGCTACTGCTCCGGCAGAAACACCAGAGACCACACCTGCTGATTCGCCAAAGACTAAGCCTACGCCTGCCGAGAAGAAGGAGAAGATTCAAAAGAAGGAGAGGAAGGAAAAGCGAAAGCGGACTCCAGGTACTGCTGCCACGGAAGAAGTCTCGGCCGAGGATTCTCAAAAACCTGTTAATGTCATCACCCTTGACGCAGACAGTATCAAGTTCACTCAAGTCGAGCAAGGCGCGGATGTCGCTAAGCTTTGCTATGGCCTTGAGCGGGTTCTGTTCAACCCAGGCGTTTACCACCTTCAGGACCCTCGATCGGGCGTGTACAACTTCGATCCTTTCCTGGCCAAGATCATGCCCGTCAACGAGTTCGATTTCCGCGCCCTGAAGGAGTATGTCACCTCCTCCAAGGACACTAATCTTGCCAAGAAGGCAAAGGCCTTTTCCAAGAAATATAGTGGCTCAACTTCCAGTATGACTTCGTCACTATCACAGTTCCACTTCCTGCTCTCCGCTTGGCGCCCTATCAATGCTTCACAGATGTCTCGGGACTTCAAGGCTGAACTTCTCACCTTTACGCGTATCACCCGGGCTCCTTCTGCTGCGTTCCTTCACTACAACGACGGCACCTACGCCATGGATGCTGACAAGGGCTTTGACACTCCCAATATTCTAAGTATGCTGGGCAAGTCAATGGAGAAGCTTTTGACCCTTCCTCAAAAGGAATACGAGCGGTACCACCGTTCCAGGTCGACTGAGATCTCAGAGGAGGAGCGGAATGCCGAAGAAGCTTTCAGTTTTGCTACTTTGGAAGACTTCATGATTCGGTCTCAGCTGGATGCCAATGACAAGCGTCTACCAGGCGTGGGCAACTTTGATTTAAAAACTCGTGCTGTGGTTTCTATTCGTATGGACACTCAAAAGTTCAAGGAGGCTAGCGGCTACGAGATCAAGGGCCGCTTTGGCAACTACGAATCATTCGAGCGTGAGTACTTCGATATGATCCGCTCTGCCTTTCTCAAGTACTCGCTCCAAGTTCGTATGGGTCTAATGGACGGCATTTTCGTCGCCTACCACAACACCAACCGTATCTTCGGTTTCCAGTATATCTCATTGAACGAAATGGATCTCGCTATTCACGGCACCGAAAACACTCAGATGGGTGATGACGAGTTTAAACTCAGCTTGAAGCTTCTCAACGATTTGCTCAACATAGTGACTGAGAAGTACCCCAAGCAATCTCTACGCCTGCACATCGAGACTCGCCCTACTACGCCACCTGTCATGTACTTCTTCGCCAAGCCTGTTACCAAGGAAGAAATCGATGAGATCCAGAATGCCGGCAAGGCAGAAATTCAACGCTTCGAGAACGAGATGATGGCGTATGATGATGAGCCTGCTAAGGAGACTGAAGTTAGCGAGGAGGTCGTCGATGAAAAAGTCAAGGAGGAAGCCGCCCCCGAAGCGGAGTCTGTCGCCCAGGATGCCGAGGAGGATGAGAGTGCCTGGTCTAGCGAAGCTGTTTGGGAGGAGATGACTAGCAAGGCCGAGGAAGCCGTTGAGAGCGATGAACTGGGTCTTGGTTACGTTCGTCGTGCTATCCAGATCGCTCTTCGCCAGAGCGGTCTCCTTCAAAATGATGCTACCGGTGAACAAGGCAGCCAGTACGTTGAAGATCTCTTGGAGACTTTGACTGGTACTCAGGGCGAAGCTGAAGTTGAGGAAGCCGTCATCGATGAGTCTGGCGTTGAAGGCGAGCAGATCCAGGAGGCTGTGGACTCTCCGGTTGAGGCTGAGGTTGAGGTAACTGAAGAGGTTTCCGAGACTGATGTTGAAACTACTGAGACCACCGAGGAGACTCAGGCTACCGAAACGGTTGAAACGGTTGAAGTAGCCCAGGAGACCACCGAGGCTACTGAGTCGGTCGATGAGGTCACAGAGACTCAAGAAATTACAGTCAAAGAGATCGCTGAGACTACGGAGGAGTCTCCCAATGCTCCAGAGACCAAGATCGAGAACACTGTCGCTGAAACCTCTGAAGATATCGAGACTATCGAGGTTGAAAAGCCCAGCGGCCTAGCCCGCCCCGAGCACCCTAACCAGTCTAGTCTAAAGGATCTGATTCGTCACTTCGTAGAGCAAGCCGACGAATGTGAATCTCCTACTGGTAGCCAAGTAACCTCTGAGCCTCCTAACAAGCTGCGAGAGTTTGAAAATATCCTCTCTGCCCTTGTCGAAAAGAACGTACCTTCGCTGCCGAGGCTGCAGGCACCGGCGCTTCGGCCTCGAGCGATCCCGACAATGCCACCACGTCTGAGGCCGAAGAATCTAAGCCTCTTGGCGAGTTGACCGGTCTCATCGTCACCATCAAGAACAAGATCGGCGACAGATATGCAACTCGGCCCAAAGGACAATATTACAATGGTAACTGGAAGCTTGAGTACAACATCCAAGAAATGGATCCCGAACGGGCGTGGCGTATCTACGCTCAAACTGAGGACCGCCGCAAGAAGACTTTGGCTCCCCGTGATGACAGCAAACTTAATGAATCCACATCGGAGTTTGCCCAGGCGTACCAACGCCTACTTGAGGATTACAGCAGAAAGGGTCGCAAGTACCGTGCTGCTGCGGACAGAGCCGCAGCGAAAAGCCCTCTGTACCTCCTAGAGCCTAACAACAAAGACGTCGAATTGGAGTGGACTGATGTATTTGGCCAGCCCCCAGCTCCAGAGAAGACGGAGGCTCCCACAAACTCCAACGAGGTCGATCCGTCACTTGTCGGTGTTGATTCCTTGATCATTGAAGAGGAGCTCCCCGAAGGAAACCAAGCCGAGGTAGCCCAAGAAATTAGCAACGCCAACAAGATCGAGCACTTTGATGAGAAACCACAAGAAGAGGCTGAGGAGACCGACAAGAAGGTTGAGGTTGAGGAAGAAAAGGTTGAGGAAGTAAATGCCGAGGAAGAAAAGGTCGAGGAAAAGACCGAGGAGGTTAGAGAAGACAAGTCTGAAGAGACAGTAGTGGAGGAAACCGATGAGAAGAAGAATTAGAAGAAAGATATCATGGCTTCATGTCGGATGAGGGGGGGTGCAGAAAGAAAGACTCAACCATAGAGTCAGGGCTGGAGTCTGCGTGAGCGAGACTTCCATGCTGTGTATTATTATTATTGTTATCATCATCTCTCACAATATTGTATTATGGAATCCTCTCTTGTAAATCATAACCGGAACAAAAAAGTTACTTTCATTTAGATAGAACTTATACTATCATCACTTGCAACAACAAGAATAATTCTTCGTTCATGAACTTTGGAAATATCCATGTCACTTGATTATAAATATGCTATAGAGAGGGGATTTTGAGAACAAAGGCCCAACCAAATGCTTTTATTATATAACGCCAAACTCAAGAAATATATGTCATAACCAACTATATGCTAAAAAATAATCACAAGCACAAAATGTACGAACAACCTTGCCGTCTTTTTACACTTGCGAATGTCTATGACGACAGCCTCAAATACATTTGCCTTTTTTTCTTTTTGTTATTCTTTATACCATCTCCTTAGATCTCCGTTTCCTAGCAGCAAAACTCGCCGACACAAGCAGTCCGGGGACCTGTCCAACCATCACGCTCGTAGAAACGGAAGACTAGATCATAATCCTCAAAGTCGTGTACGATGTGATCCACGCGCTTGTACCCAGGAACGGGGCAAGCAACCTTCTTGGTGCGAATTAGTGAGCCATCCTGATCGAAGCGATCCCTGCGGGCATCCTTAGCCTCGAATAGAGTGACGCTGAAACGACCAGGCTTGAAGATGCCTACTACATGCTCAATGATGTCAGCAGTAGTACGGCCGCTCTGGCTGCTGGGTACATTCGTCTCGAAAGATGCGTATGAGCATTGTGGTTCGGGAGTCACGTGTACCGTAAAGTAGTGAGCGGATGGCGCGGGCTTCGGCTTGCCAGAGTCATCAGTGTCTTCAGAGACAGCGGAGGCGACTGGGGCAGGGACGACGCCATTGGCTGAGAAACCACAGGGTGTGAAAATGTATGCGTCGATACGGGCTTCGGGGTATTGCGAAGTGGGGTAGACGTCCGAAAGACCACAGTGGTTGCTAACAATGGTACCGTAGGTATGTCCTTCCGTAGTCAGGCTATCCTGAAGAGCAAGTTGAGCCTGTTCGTCCTCGTCGTTGAGGGCGGCGCCGTTGCCGAACACGTCAGCAAAAGTCTTCATGCTTGCTGTTAACCTTGGCAGGTGTCACAACATCAGCAAGACTCTTCTCGCCAGCAACATTGCTCACGTGTTCCAGGTACCACTGCTTGGCTTGTTCAGGGTCTAGGTCAGTCATCAGGATCTCAAGTGTCTCGTCGTTGACTTCCTCAGTGCCGGCGCTGAATCGGCTCGAAGCACTGGTAGGAATTCTAGCCATCTGGTCACGAGTGAAGCCTTCGGGCAGCAGGTCCTCGTCGTCGGAAGGAGTCAGAGAGTTCTGAGGTGAAGTAATGTACAAGTACCAGTGATCACCATTCATCTTGCCAACCATGTAAGCACTACCACCATCGAACATGTCGTCAAGGTATTTGACCTCTTGGCTCCAGCTACGATGGGGACCTCTCTGCTTGTCAGGGAATAGGAAGTTTTTGCGACTATAGAACACACGGTACGGAGTAGCAGCGGCCTTGATTTCGTCAGCCGAGTTGGCGTTGTGGAAAGGGAAGCCAGCATGCAGCGCAGCAATGTGGAGCAGGCGCTGGAGACCCAGCAGTAGGGTGGTAGTGCCGCATGTCTTCAAAATGATCTTGTGAGGGAAGACAAACATGCTTGACTCGGACAAAAGGTATGCGTCGACATTATCGGAGTTCAGGACCGAGAGAATCTTACAGTTGACCATGTCGAGCATGTCAACCCATTTCTCAGCAGGGATGGATTTCAGACCATTCGGCTTGACAGCGGCGGGAAGAGCCTTGGCGCTAGGGGAAAACCAGACCTCAAGCAACTTCTCAGGGCCTAGAATCATGATTGTTAGTACCTAGTCCCCGATATACGGCATGAACTAAGGAGTAAGCTCACCCTCGAAGGCATTAGTAGAATCAAGATCAGCTGCGATCTCATGGTTAATGGTGAGCGAGGGCGTGCCCATGGACATGCTCAAGCCGGGGGTACGAGACAGGCTCATGTTGGCGATTTCAGAGGGGTACAGATAGATATTAGATGTAAGATCTCTGTCGCCCAGCACTGTGATCGATGGATCCGCGGAGCGCTACTAGCTGCGACTCAAACAACGCAAATGGATATGCGGTGCGCGTCTGAGAGAGTAGAGGCCCACAGGAAGAAGTGGCGGCCTGGCTAGTGTGCTGGCGGTTGCCAGCAACAATTGTATGTGAAGCGTGATAGAACGTCTCGAGTGGGACGTTAGGGAGGGCGACCACGGGTAGGAAGCAAAAAGATCTTTCGGACTGGAATGGTGGCGCTGTTGGACCTCTATCGTGCAGAAACCGATACCTGTGATCGAGTATCGGGCCCGGCAGACGAGAGGCTATCTGAGGACGGGCGCAAAGGGGCGAAACGGAATGCCGTAACGATGTGATTATGGAAGATAACGGAAGATCGCGGGAAGCCGAAGACTCGAGTCAGTTGATGGCGATAATTGGCCTTCGTGGAGAAAAAGTAATGAGTTTGAAAGAGGGGACGTCAAGAAGACTACGAGAAGCCAAATCTAAGCTGCCACTAAGAAAAATGAGATGTTCCAGACTAGGCAAGGCAGGGTGAAATGGCGGGGCCTTTTGCTGCTTCTACTGGCAACTATATCGATAAGATTGAGCCTGAGGAAAAAAAAAAGAATAACGGGAAGATTTTGATGGAAATATGGATAGGGCCAATGAATGACTCGTCGAAATAATGCTTTGCTACGAAGATGTTCCAATGTAAATCTCCCTAGACACAATTGGCCCGTGAGTTGATCACTGAGATGCAAATAATAGAAACGCTCTGTATTGATTCTGACACCTATAGCCTCTATTAGGTATAGTGATTACCACAGACAGTTGTTTATATGGAAAACCTTACATAGTGATTTCCACGAAAACAAGTGCACTTGCTAAGTTGCCACTAATTTTGTGTTGTTGATGCCCTCCCTGTCTGGCGTTGATCAATGCAGAATTTAGAATTTGCATTGAAATTTTTTGGCCCTAGAGGGGTGTGGGAGTCTGGAATCGCCGCGGGGTGCATGTAGAATGCAGCGTCACTCAAGGCAAGTGCGTCGGGTCCACAGCACTTGAGGCCCGCCATATCGGCCCGGGTTAAAAATACGCTGTAACCCTAGATTCGTCTTTGATAGCCGGCTATTAAATGGTTGTTTTGGGTTGTCGATAAAGTCGTGATATCAACTCAATACCCAATGTAATGCTCGCCCAAACGCTGTTGTTATTACTCAAGAGATGAAGCGGAATATTCGATGATCCTTCCTACATACGTAGCTTTAGATATTGTCCTTCATTTGTTGAGTGATACTTTCAAATAGATACGATAAAGAACAGCATCTGTACTTTGACACAAGGGAGTCGTCTGAAAAGTCGCCAGATTGTGCGATTGATATATCCTTCCCGGAAACTTGTGTGCCTGCGGGGTACTGTGGCCGTCTTCCCGTCTCGATGAGCTGGATGAATTGCATATCAATGGGGATTGACCCTAGGAACGGGACCTTGAAGTCATCTGCCATCACCTTGCCGCCGCCTGAACCGAATATGTCAGTGCACTCTGAGCAGTTTTCACAGACAAAGCCACTCATGTTCTCTATCACTCCGAGCACTCGGATGCCCGTCTTGGCACAGAAATTTAGTTCTTTTCGAACATCAGCCACCGCAACTGCTTGTGGGGTAGTGACAACAACAGCGCCTGCGACTTGTCCTGGCTGGGAGTTTCGCAGTAGATTTTCCGCGAGCGAAATATGCTCATCACTGGTTCCTGGCGGTGTATCGATGAGTAGATAGTCGGTGTCATCCCAGAGAACGTCTGTCAAGAACTGCTTCACCATGGCTGTCTTCTTAGGACCACGCCAAACAACGGCATCTCCCCTGTCTGGAAGCAGGAAACCCAAGCTCATGGCTCTGAGTGATCCGATTCCGCGAGCTGGATCTGCTTCATGGACAGTCACCGGAAGCCATCCTCCTGGTGCTTGATGAACCTTGGCATTTTCAATAGATAGCATGCGAGGCATAGATGGTCCTGTAAGATCAACATCTAGAACTCCAACTGAATGACCAGCTAAGCTGAGAGATAAAGCCAGTTGAGTGGATACCGAAGATTTGCCAACGCCTCCCTTGCCTGAAAGCACCTAAGTTTCTATTGTAAGCGGAATACTCCATGTATATAGGTATCAAGTAGGACATACCAGAACAATCTTCTTTACTTTCGACGTTGACATGACAGGCTATCAATATATAGGCTAATGACTTAAAAATAAAGACTATAAGCAACAAGCCAGTGTTCACGAAGCTACGATAGTAGCTTGATAACTGGACTTCTTAAAATTTATGGACCTCATTGAGCGTTAATAATCATGAACGTTTCTGCTGACCAATTGATGTATACACTATAAGTTGAATGACCCTTGGCAGTGAACTCCGCTTGACGTCGCCGATTCCAAAATAGGCAAGGTCTTATTGGTAGTAACTTCCATGATCATGCCCCACCAAAGTGTTGCTTGTTATCAATGATACCGCCTCAAAGTGTAAGTCACGTGGGGTTTCTGGTTTTTTTTTGTGGAGGAACGTACCGTTTAGGGCCACAAGCCCACCAAAATGTAAAAAAAATTAGTCTACCAAAAGTTCACTGTTGCGAAATTTCCACGAACCTCCTACCCTCCAGTGTTTGATTATCACCATACCAAAGTCGCAGGTGAGTTTTTGCTCCAAGTTCCCAGCCCTACGCCGTCTCGATTTCGAAAGCAATTCGACCAGTTCATCTTCTCCTCTCAATCAGCAAACCTCGGAATTTTTTGCTAACATAATTATTTTATCACCACGATTCAGACGACCGAGATCGATACAATGGCCACTCGTCCCACTGTCAACATCATCGGAAAGGATGGCGTCGCTACTGGCGCCACCCTGACCATTCCCGCTGTCTTCTCCAGCCCTATCCGTCCTGATATCGTTCAGCACGTTCACACTGGCATGAACAAGAACCGCCGTCAGCCCTACTCCGTCTCCGAGAAGGCTGGTCACCAGACCTCTGCTGAGTCTTGGGGAACTGGTTAGTTAATCCGAAATTGCTGCACGAAAACTCTACAATACTCGACATTCAAGCGGGCAGTATGGCATTGGACAAGACACGAACATTGGGAAAAAGAAGTCACTGCCAAAACCCGGATTTTTCGCCCATAGTTCGCTATTCAGCAGAATAATGTCCAGCTCCTTGTGACAACTCTGGCCCGCAGAATGACCCCACATACAGAATTTTCAACAACAGAAATCGAGCATCACCAAAAACTAACAACACCACCATAGGTCGTGCCGTTGCTCGTATCCCTCGTGTCTCTGGTTCCGGTACCCACCGTGCTGGTCAGGCCGCCTTCGGTAACATGTGCCGTTCCGGTCGCATGTTCGCCCCTACCAAGGTCTGGCGTAAGTGGCACGTCAAGATTAACCAGAGCCAGAAGTGAGTACAATACAATTCTTCAAAATCAAGAAGGCTACTTTTCTAACAAGCCCCATAGGCGTTACGCTACCGTCTCTGCCGTTGCTGCCTCGGCCGTCGCTCCCCTGCTGTTGGCCCGTGGGCACCAGATCTCGACCGTCCCTGAGGTTCCTCTGGTCGTCGACTCTGCTCTTGTTGCCGAGTCCGCCGTTGCCAAGACTGCCGCTGCTATTGCCCTGCTGAAGGCTGTCGGTGCTGGTTCTGAGCTCGAGAAGGTCAAGGCCTCCAAGAAGCTCCGTGCTGGTAAGGGTAAGCTCCGTGGCCGCCGCACCCGGCAGCGTCGCGGTCCTCTCGTCGTTTACGACGCTGAGACCGATGGCAAGGAGCTCCTGAACGGCTTCCGCAACATCCCCGGTGTCGAGACCTCTCCCGTCACCGCCCTGAACCTGCTGCAGCTGGCCCCCGGTGGTCACCTGGGCCGCTTCGTCATCTGGACCTCCGCTGCCTTCAAGGCTCTGGATACCGTCTACGGCACCACCACCGTCCCCTCTGCCCTGAAGAAGGACTTCCTGTTGCCCTCCAACATTGTGTCGCAAGCTGACCTCAGCAGACTGATCAACTCTTCCGAGACTCAGTCCGCTATCAACGCCCCCAAGGGTGAGAAGCTGACCCGCCGCGCCAACGTCCAGAAGAAGAACCCTCTTCGCAACAAGCAGGTCATGCTCCGCCTGAACCCCTACGCCGCTGCTTTTGCCAAGAAGGCTTAAGTTTGTGTGCAATAAAAAGGGAAATGCAGTGGAGGAACGATTTTGTCATTGTTTTGTAGACAGGATTCTATTATGAATAAAGGGAACAAAAATGGGACTTTTTCAAGCAAATAAAACTTCAAGTCCATCGGGGACTATCTTGCTCATATTTGATTTAGTGTTGGCGTCCAGGTAAATCGGAATGGACTCAACATGGCTTTATATTTGCACCATAAGAACTGGGAGCATCAAGCTATTCCGAGATCACGAATTAATGTGTTTATAATTCTTCTTTCTCTCATACGAGTCCTTGTCTTTTCAAGACGTGACAATACAAGCAAAAAAAAGTGAAACCAACCCAAATGACCTTCAAATTAGCATCAGACAAGTCAATTTAGTCTTACATCGTGAACATGTATAGTTATGGCACTGTTTAATTTGTAACAATAGAAAGATGATTTTTAAAAAAAAAAATTTAAGATTATAAGTGTCAAAAAACAAAAAAAATATAAATTACTATTTACGCTAAAAACCGAGAATTTGTTTCCGCTTATATACAAGGGTTTATGATAACCGTAGGGTTATGGACATGGCGTCAACCATGATAATCAGCACACAATCGTGCTCATAAGCAATTTGGAACAAATAAACCGCGAATTCGGTTCAAACTTGCATCAAGCATGAATTTATATCAAACAACATACCTATTCTTTCAACTGATATAGACTTAACAGCCCATAAACGAACCCAGGTTGGCAGCACCTTCAGGAACTTGGGCATCTGCCTTACCGAATTCCATAATGTACTTTTCCATCTCAGCCACCTTTTTAATACGCCAGAAGCGTTGAAGGCCATCGACAAAACGCTGAGTGAAGATATCTACCTTGGACTCTTCTTCAGCTGCGAAGCACAGGCGGAAAAACGCCCATCCACTCTCCTGTTTGATATGTTCATTTGCACTGAACATCAAACCCGGTGATGCCAGAACAAGATACGGCTTATGCATAAGGAACATAAGCAGCGCGGTAGAAAGCATAGGGCCCGTCATTCTGGGGATTTCGACACCGCGGCTCTGCCATAGCGGATGGTTTTCGAAATGGATGCGCAGCCACAGGAACATACCACCCTTGGGCCAGTCGAACGAGAGGATGCGCGTCTTGGTGATGACGCCCCAATCCGCGGCGGCGGGATCGACGGGCGTTGATTGTTTGAGCTGGTGAGAACCGCCATCCAAGATACGACTCATCCGGATCATACGGCGGGTGTAGGCGCCGTTGAGGCCCTCAAGCCATCGCACCCAGCCATCCATATTCCAGCCAGTGAAGGTGGCTTGCTCGCGCAGGGTCATCTTCTGGAAGGCGTTTTTGGTGGCGGTGGGTTGTGCACCGAGAAGTAGCTCAGCAACCATGCTCTGTACAAAACCAGAGGGTTGCTGGGTAGTGGCTTCAGTGATTCTGGCCAGCTTGTCGATGAATGCGGGTTGGGCGGTGATCCAGCCCAGGCGACATCCTGGGGCGATGGTTTTACTGAATGTGTCTAGACGGATCACGCGACCTTCGGTGTCGAACTGCAAGAACGATGGCACGAGGTTGTCGACAAACTCATACCCAGATTTCCGGGCCGGGGCCCATCCCTCGGTTAGGGAGGGCACATCGGAAATAAATTCGTCGCGGGACTCAGCTTGTTGTTCTCCAGCGTGCGGAAACTGCAGGTACCAGTACGGGTCGTCCTCGACGATGATGATGTCATACTTACACGCAACCTCATATACTTCCTGGCGCCGCTTGACGGAGAGTACTCCGCTAGTGGGATTATGGCCCATGGTCACGGTGTACATCATGTGTGGCCGCTTGCCTTTTGAGATATCCCAGGTACTGAGGACATCGTCGAGGCCACCAGGACCGTAGGCAATGACGCCTTCACTGTCCAGCTCGACTGTGACAATGTTCATTCCATGAGGGATGGTTTGCGAGAGGATGCTCGTGTACATGTATTTTTCAACAAGGATGCCCTCCTTTTGGCTCACAGGGTCTGTGCTAGACCATGAGTTTGTCAGCAGCTGCAGAGTCTTGCTGAAGCCATCTGTCGAACCGCAATCCAAGATGATCTCGGGACCACCCTCGTACTGAAAGTTTGGGTGTAGCACCTCGCGTGTGAACTGGCGCAAGAAGGAGCTTAATGCGGGATATCCCTCGGCAGTGCCATACTGAAGAGCCGATGCGAGATCGATCTTGAGCTTGGGATCTTTCTGTTCCGAGCTCTTGGGCACAACGATGTGGACAGCCGGCTGCGTTCTAGGTGGTAGCGGAGCCGAAGAAGATCCCTTGGAGACCGGGGTCCAGCGCGCGGGATCGGCAGCTTGTGCCTCTAGAGTGTCGAAAGGGAAAAAGCTAGCATGGGGCAAGCCTTTTGAGTGGGTTCACAGGATGTTGTTAACCGGTCTGCATTTTATCAAGTTGGCAGTCAACCAACCAAATCAGGTCTACTACTAACAGCAGACGAACGGGGGGGGGGAATGTGCTTACCACCGGCCAGATTGCCGATTCCAGGAATCTGGAAGTACTTATAGTACGCCTTGAGCTGAGATGCAATGCGGTTTAAGGTCACTTCGGAAAAGTGATGTGAAAGATCGCGCGGCACTGGCAGCTTCGTCTTGGTGCAGGTGCTTTGTTGAACAATAGCAGCAGAGGGTTCAGAGGGTTGAGAGGGTTGAGTCTTGGGTTGAGAGCTTGGCGGAGCTGGCGCCCAAGAAAATGATCGGTTACGTGTAAAGACGTTCATGGTTACCGAGAAAAAGGCTTCCTTGTAAGTGCAGGAGAGTTGTCGAGGGAAGAGAGAAAGAAAAAAAAAGGAAGGAAGGAAAGACTCTTGTTTAACCCAGAAACAAAGACCACACACGGACCGGACGGGTTGATATTGATGGCCCAGGGGGGCGACGAATGTTGATTGATAATCCAGCATTTCCTACGACTGATAAGCCAACCACCACCAAGCCAGCAACACGGACAAAAAAGCACTTCGAGAAAAGGTTCGGAAGCCTATTAGAAACAGCGCTAGACTTTTACAGGCCAAAGGCTAATTGCTGAATGCTGAATGAGAAGGGATAAACGGCCTTAACATCTTGAGCCGCTCCATCCACGTCACTCGCAACGGCTTTTGGGGGCGTTCATAGGGTTCCGTTATCGCCAAAAAGCTATTTGCTGGCACCAGCAAATGTGCGCGGATGCATCGAGGCGAGCAAACAGACGCGGCACGCCGCCTCATCACGCATATAGCGTACATTTGTACATACAGATACAGACGATATCTACACTATCTGCTCCTCTCTTCTCCATCTCGACGGCCTAGAACCACGCTTCAGATAGGCCTGCTTCTTTCTGGGTCGCAGTCTCGTGCTTTTACAATGTACATTGGATATATGTATTAGTCGTCTCATAACCACAATACAGATATAACCAGGATCGGGCTACTTTCAAGGCCTTTATTGTGTTCTGTTTCTTGGCCCAAATCCTCGAATCCTCCATCGCTCCTCTTCGTAGCCTAACCCAAACCCTAGTGTATTTGAAACACATTCTCGGGTTGAATTTTATTAGTTGCAACTTCCTGATCGGGCAACTGGCCTTGACTACTTTATGCTGATCCGAAGTTTACCCAGCACAGGTAGGACGAGATTTGAGTTAGAGAGATAACTATTAGTTATATTAGTAGTATAGTAGTATAGTAAGTAGTATTGCATCACATCACAATCAAAACAACATAACAATCGTAACATCACCATCGCCAGCTCTCCCTGTATATTTTTCTCTTTTTCTTGCGCCAATTGCATATCTCTCACAGGTTCCTTTCTTAAACTTTAATCTTTAATTCTTATAACCTTGCTCGTTTTATTTGTTTGCCTAGCACCAATATTCTTCTTTGCTACCCCTGGCTTCGTTATTTCTTCTAGGGGCCATAATTTCCACATTAAACAACAATAACCCGTTCCTTGGAAATGCTATAGTGGTTGGAATATCCCACTTCACACCGCCGAACGTTTGCGACTCACATCACAGGCTTGACCTGATTTGCCATTGCCTCGAGCGAACCCCTCGAACCCCTCACTCTCGTCCCTAGCCAATCGCTTGACATCGTTCATCCACGACAACTCATAACAATCTAATCCCCCGTCTGTCTGCACAGAAGCAATGCTGCTCTTCTCCTGATGGAAAATCCTTGGAGCAGTCCATGGGCCGACCCGGCCTCGAGAACGCCATCGCCGTCAAGAGCTTCTATCACTTCTCCCACTATCCGAGACCGTGATATTGTGTCACAGCCCTCAATCTTTCGGGCTACACCGAATACGCTTGATCTGAGCGCTGCCTCGCCGTGGTCGGCCAGCAACGACGACTTCGACGATGGTTTCGGCGATTGGGCTAGTCCCAGTGATCCAGACGGTGCCTTTGATGCAAGTTTTACGAGCTTCCAACAAGATGTCTTGGGGGCTCGTCGTTCTAGTGGCGTCGACTTCGCCATAAGCGGCCTTGATGAAAAGACTCCCTCTATCACTGTTGTGCCATCCCCGTCACAACAGCTGCAGCTGCAAAAGCCCGTTGATATCACTGATATACAGATAAACAACGATGACCACAAGCTTGCTACCAATAATACCCTCGATGTGGCCCTGGATCCCTGGGCTGGCGCCTCGGAACCTACATACAGCGACTGTGGCGACGATGAAGCTATGCCAAAGTTTAGCGAGGGCAAAGCTTCATTAGAGTATGCAAGGGGCGACAATACAGAGTCTCCCGCCACATCAATTGAGTCGCTACATGTCAAGCCCGCTGAATGTCAACAGATACCAGTGTCTCTACCTCTAACGAATCAAGTGCAACCACCAACACAACCGCCAAACCCACACTACGATACATCTATCCCTCAAACGCCTATCGATACGCTGTCTGACGAGCCGAAGCCCACCGAGTCATCATCATCACCAACACTGCCAGATACCACCCCTAACTTGCCTCGGAGCCCGCAGCTTCCCCGTAATGATGGCGATGAGCCACTAAGCCCTCTAAAAATAGAGCATCTGCTTCTTCATCTGAGCAGTCTTCGCGCGTACAGTCGCTGGTCGATATGTACGACGGCATTGCCCGCAAGGCATCACAACCTGTGCTACGCTCAGTTTCTCATAGCGAGAGCGCATCTCTTGCTTCATCCAAGGACCAAGCTCTCGAACCAGCTATCGACGAAGTAGCCATGTCTACAGCCAAACCTTCTATTATCCAAGAAGCTGTCATCCAAGAAGAGAACATACACGATACCACTATAGACGAACCAGCAACTCCTAAGAACCCTGTACCGAGCGACGAGCCTCTAGAAGAATCTCAAATCCATGACGGACAAGATGATGCAGCAGAAGACGACAAGAACGCCATTCACGATACGATTCCGCTATCCTCAGAGAAGTCACAGGACTCTATTTCACACCAGGATTCCCCAGCTGCTCCAGAACTTACTGTTCTATCTATGCCGGTCCTTCCGAAAGCTGTTGACATGGCTGATATTGCCCGACTTTACGAAGGTCTGTGCGACCCTCCTGCCTCAACACGAGAAACTCTTCCTGATACCATCTACGACTCATTCGTTACTACCTCCGAACGACGTACTTGGTTAAGAGTGTCTAGACACGGCTCACTTCGCCGGCATAAATTTGTCGATGATGACAATTACCGGCCTGTAAAATGGACCAATTCCGATATTCAGGGTGACACTGTCAAGATCGTGCGTCGGTGGATGCAAGAAGGAAGCTCTATCGGCAGAGTAATGGGAGGTATTCATGGCGCCAGTGGAGGCATGACCAAAGTATCCACCAAGATGTTTAGTTGGAACGACACCTCGACAAGTGATCCTGTTGATATGAGTGCCTTGACGGAGCGGCTACAGATGAAGAAGTACGAGATCGAACAACAGCGCACCCGCCCCATATCTGTGCCTGGATTCAGAGGCTTCCATGCACCCTCAGCATCTATCGATTCTATCGCACCTGTTACTCCAGCCAAAGAACGAACTAAATCGTTTCCATCTCCTATCGCACCACTAGATTCTGCTGTTGTCGTTGCATCCCCAATAGCACCTCCCCGGCCAGCCAACATAGATACATCTTCATCCGGCAAAACTTCACCGAAGACGCTTCCTTCGCCGGTCAAGGGGGAAACTCCTTTACGTGAAGATTCACCGACGATCGAAACAACAATCAACGTTGCTGAAGACGACGATGACGAGTGGGGTGAGATGGTCTCATCACCAACTATCGCCACCCCACCAGCTATCCGCCATGGC
This sequence comes from Davidsoniella australis, assembly GCA_009806335.1. NCBI lineage: Eukaryota > Fungi > Ascomycota > Sordariomycetes > Microascales > Ceratocystidaceae > Davidsoniella > Davidsoniella australis. The sequence continues at coordinate 17,658 of RHLR01000198.1, forward strand.
CACAGCGTTAGCATGGATGCATCACTCTTTACTCTGCCGCTCTCGTTTGAGATACCGCCGACGTACCCAACTCTGCAGTCCCCCATACACTCAGTTCCGGTATCCGTTGCCTCATCACCACGAACGCCATCCTTCCCTAGCTCTTCCGGTTCTGCATTCCCGTTCTCGTCACCACGTGCTCGTAACCATATATCGTCAGTTTCTCTGTCGTTGCACTTGCCCTCGAGTCATGGGTCCGCGAAACCATATACGCGCTCGCCGCTATCTACTGAGGCTATATCACTTCCCTCCAGTGAAGAATTATCGCCCCAGAAGATACAGTCACCTAAAGACTCAGGAAAGAAATCGCCAGCGCCCCTACCTGAATTTTCGTTTCCTGCCGCTCCAGCATCACCTGTCATAGCGACTACTCCTACCACTTCTCACATGCCGACGTCAACTGCCACAAGCTCACCACTAAGGCATAGCTTTAGCCCTGATTCTATAGTAGTCACTCCACCAAAAGCGAAGCCGGTTTCTTCAGCACTATCACCTTCATCTACTATTCCTTCATCTGCAAAATCGCCCATGTCCAGTGGTGCCACGACTCCAATCTCTGTGGCATCTCCGCCAAAGCCAACAGCGACTTCTGATCTTCCTGCGGCTAATAAATTTCCTGCCAAATCTGTGTCAGACGTGGTCGTGAATGGTCTCAGTGTTTCTGAGAAGGCGATGGCCGAGAAGATTATCAATGATCTTCCAGATCTCATGTTCATGTTCCGATAAGTCATGACGAAGATCTAAAAGAATTCTTACAATCTACTATAAATACCAATATCGATCAACCATATAATAATCTTTCATATAAACCTAATCTACCGTATAATATACCCTTTTTGGACTTAAATTAAAGCTTGCGAATTTTTGTTAGATATGTCTGATGTAACATGATATAAGCGATACCTAGTTGAAAGTTTGTTTTCAAAGCAAACATAATATTAGCGTCATGATAATGTTTGTCTCAAGATGTCAAGCCTGTAGCAATAAACCTAATTTTTAGGTTTAATTTTTGGTGATTGTTATTAGAAAGTCGAGGCTAGCTAGATACTCTGTTTATGTACACAACTGATATAGCATACAAATACAATGTAAACATAAAGTAATACATACGGAACTACTCGTTTGAAGCATAATGATTAATATAAAGGCATATTTGAAGTTCTAAGCTGACAAGGAATAAAAAGAGGGAAATCAAGATACGAGCCTTCACTTCTAAAAGGAAACTCCTTCCACAGATAAGATGGTTCAGAGGGGAATAAGAAAGAAAATAAATCCCAAAAAGATGAGTTTACCAAAAAAGATACGCACAAACTATAAGATAATTGGTGAAGAACATATATGAAACCGAAGCACACGAAAAAAAAAAATTCAACTGAAAAATATGAGAAAAATAAAATGTAAAAAAAAAACAGCACGAGAAACCCGAAAAAGAGAAAGGAGGGGTACAAAAAGAAGAAAAGAAGTAGAAAAAAAAGAAAGCCCGACACGTATCGTAGGTATGATAGATAAAGTAGATATGAGAGAGAACATGAACAAAATCTACAAAGAAGATGAAAAGGAAAAAAAAAAAGAAGATAGAATAAATATTCCACATACATATGTATATATGGAATCCCTCCTAAAAAAATGTATACAAAAAAGATTCATGGCATTACGGAAAAAAAAAAAGAAATAGACTTTTGTAAACCCGTAATAGAAAAAAAAAGGATGAGGAAATGGAAGATAAAGACGCTCATTAAAGAAAAGAAAAACGCCGATGAGTTTTGAGAAGAAAAAAAAAGAAAAACATGAAAAAAAGAAGAAAAAAGGGTTGTCTTGGTCATGGGAAGGAACAAAAAGAAGAACATATGGTGTGAATGGAACAAGATCTAATAGCTATGAATCTCCCTCAAGAAGACAAACCATCCTAGCATCGTCCTCGTCAGTCTATGGCTTAGATGCTGAAGCCTGTGATAGTTGCGTTGCTATTAAAGATATGTTCTTCTCCAAGGTGGCGATCTGTTCTGACTTTTCACGATCAGTCTTTTCTAGCGTCACAATACGTGCCTCGAGACTGATGATGTACGTCCATAGAGCGGCCGTGGGATTAGATGCGAACATGTTGAGATTTGGATCGACGGTTGTAGCGGGTTGTGCAACTGCTGTGGATGCCGACGTTACTGTTGGCGTTGTAGCCGCCGCAGAAGTTGTAGGGACGTCGACAGTATCAGTCCGAGATCGATCTTCGGCGCCAGCGCTATCGGATGGACGACTCAACGTTGACTGTAAGCTCTGTGTGAGGGTTGACGTGCGTTGACCATCGACATTGGGATCGGTGGTATGGTCTATCTCCTTGGGATTAGGTGATATACCGACTGTCACATATATAGGATTGGCGGCTGAAGCGATAGTGACGGCGTTGTTGTCGGATGCATTGGTAGCTTGTAACTGCATGGGAACGCGGGGATCGTGATACTGCGACGTAGTTGAGAACTGGCTACTAGCTTCCAGCGAACCATTACGGTCATCAGGCTGTCCAAACACAACACCACCCATAGACGATGTGTTGGTATCAAGTAGACTGTGTCCATCCATGCCATCGGAGTCGACATATGATGTGTTCATGCTAGTCCGACGTGCCGCACAGCCTCCAACCCCTTTGCTATGGCGAGCCAGGGCATCACCACGAGCAAACTTCCGTTCGCACTTAGGACAAACATGTGGCTTCTCGCCGGTATGGAGTTTGCCATGACGCTTTAGATCATGTTGGCGGCGAAACCGCATGTCGCATTGGTTACAGCTGTATGGCTTGTCTGCTGGGAGTGTTAGTATACCGATAAGAGATTGGGATGTCTGCGAAAAACCTGACGAACCTGTGCCTGTTTGTGGCGACGCAAGGGCATAGGACATAGTGCGACCCGGAGTAGTCGGTAGGGCCATAGGGCTAGGCCCGGGCTGTAGTTGAGGGCCAGGATACGCCATGTTTTCGTGGGACTTGCTCGCCTCCTGGATGGCCACGGCAGCCTGACGTTGGACGCTTTCGATATCAAGGTCCATTGGCGTTGGACTTGCTGTTATCTGTACGCCAGATAGAGCAGACTGGTGAGCTTGTGACTGTTGGAGTGTATGATTCGTAACGTCAAGTGAGTTTGTAGAGTTATGCTGAGACTCGAGCGGTGATGCCTGTGAATTCGCATTTGCTGTCGAAACCTCGAGAGCACGTGCAGCAGCTTCGGTATCCATAAGGTGCATGACTTCTTGATGTTCTGCAGGCGTCAAGGTACGCGATTGCTCGTCATGCTGAGGCTGTGGCTGGTGATGCTCGTGGGTATCCTGAGATTGGTGTTGTTGATGGTCGGGGGTGAGCTCGTGAGAGTGCGATGCCCCGTTAGTTGTGATTGGAGCCGATGGGTGTGAAGGGATCTGGGCATGAAGCTGCTGTTGCTGTGGAGATTGGTGTTGGTAGTCTTCGGTTGTCTGGACTTGCGGCTCAAAGACTTGATCGTGCTGTACTTGTAGTTCATGCTGATGTGGTAGATCAGCCTTTTGAGCGTTGGAGCCAGCAATAGTCTCGTCGACGGTGATCCTGGATACTCTGTCCAGCTGCTCGTGATGGGCTAGCACAGCAGAGTCCTCTTCGAGGCGCGCGACCTTGATTGCGTGTCTTGTATCTTCTTGAATGTCCTCCAACGAACGCTTGAGTGGGTTGGGGCTTCCGACAATGGGACCTGTGGCGACGCCATCGTGAGCGTCAATAGTGCTCTGAGCTAGAGCGTGAACTCCAGCGTCGGCCCGTGACTGGGCCTGAGAAGCGAGGGCATCAGCATGCATAGCAGCGACTGCGGCAGCGGCAGCTTCCTCGCTGGAAGTTAGGGTTGGGGTCGTGACGGGCGATGCGACAGAATGCGCGGCGGCAGCCTCCGGGAGGAGCAAGCTGTTGTTTGTCTCGGTGGACATGGTTACGATATGAATGGATGTATGAGATGCCGGAAACTAGGTGGCCACAAACAATACTAGCTAATGATGGGGGGTTCGCAGTATCGACGAGGGGTGGTTCAGAAGGCGGTTGCGAAAGGAAAGGCAGCTTTGACTAGTGCTAGCGAAGCACGAAAAGGCGCACCGATAGCTAGAGCTTTATTTATTCAGCTAGATGGACGTGGTGATGCTAAAATTATGCACTTATACGCCTGGTGCGGACGGCAATTGTCCAGGCGTAAACAGGCGCTAGAATAAAGGCGACTTGGCTCTCTGCAAGTTAATAAAACTAGTCGCAAGCTTTGCTTCGTGATGAGCGCGAACAGCAAAGGATAAGAAGAACAAAAGAGGAAGAAAGAATCGAAGAAACGGGACGCCAACACCCCAGCGCACGCGAATTAAAAAAATTGAAGAAAAATAAACGAAGGAAAAGGCAAGACCGCCAGACTCACGCCTCCGGAACAACAGTGGCTCGAGTCGTTTTCTTTTGTTGTTGCTCTGTCTAATTCTCGCGAGACGCTCTTCTCGGCCTCTTTTTGGCTTTTGGCTGTTAAACGGGCGCTGGCTGGCAATAATACAAGCAGTTGAGTGAGCTCTCGAGTTGAATGAGGCTTGAAAGTTGGATGTGTGGCTGGACAAACGTGGCTTGAGCTCGTTCTTTGGACTGGGTTTGAAGGAAGAAAATGAGGACGATGAGAAAAAGATGCGAACGAAAATTTGAAAGGGTGGCAAAACGCTGGCTAGTTACTTTTTGCCTAATATTTATCTGTACAACTGTACATGCATACATAGTATACATGTACATGTACATATACATGTGTATATACATACATATGCTGTTCGGCTTGTCCGTTTGGCCTAAGGGGGAAAGTAAAGTGACAAAATGATGGATACAGCCTATCTAAAAAGTGGTACCGCTGAGTTGTTATGTATTTCTCTCCCGCCAATAGCCGTCCGTATAAAAGCGGGGTGAAATTGGGGCTATAAGACAGTCAAGAAGCTAGGGCGGTGCCCGATTAGGCGGCTTAGTTAGATTTATCTGTATACAGAATATCTGTACGTATGTTGAAGTCCTAGTACCAGGTCGAAATCCCCCAAAAAGAGAAAAAGGTATCAGTACACACCATATTTTAGGAGCTGAAAGCTATGTCTCTAGTCACATTGCGAACTATATCTTTAGTCTGTACCTCCATGCCAGTAACAAGATCTATGCCTAAGCCTATGTTTGTAAATAATTCAATAGATACACTATTCTCTAGACTAGGAGACATTGTGGTTGGGCAACCATCGGGTATATTTGGTAGTGTTGTTCGATATGATGTTGGCCAGCTGCTTGATCCATCGATCCGATGCTCCGACTTGTGACTCCTGTCCTAAAGAAAGGGAACTCCAAAGACCTCTATCAATGAAGTCACTTTCACTCCATGATAGATTCTAACATTTGTATTACTATAGAAGAGCTAGGTATTAGCATAACTATAACTGATAACACTAATCGACCCCTCCACCAGAACTTTAAAACCATTCCTTATAAGAGACATAATATCGGCACAAATTACTGTGTCTTCTTCGAGGTATTTACCTCATATTCCCAGAACATCTCTCAAGCTATCTGTCTTGTAATATTTGTGAACTACTATTTTAGCTGTATCCCAATTTCAACAGCAGAATGAATCTATGTCCGATAATTTATTTGTAGATGGTTTAAAGGGTGCAATATCCTGAATACTGTTCTCTATATCACAATTTACCGTTTTTTCACACGTAAATGCTCTCCCAGGAAGAAGACATACAAAGTTTTCTCGTAGGCAAAAGAATACAACGCGCTTTTTCACAAATGTATGTATAAGCGATATTATAGTACAATTATGCTTCATTTCAACACAAGTCTATCTAATATTTACTTTGAGAATGTCATATCTTCATAAACTACCACAATCACAAACCCTAACGAAAGAAAAATGTATGCACCACACCTTGTTATCGTCATATCACCATCTATCTCCGGGCCTTGGAAAATGTCTCAACTTTCACCAATAGAGTCCGAAGACCCGTGCCGCGTTCACAGTTTGCCAAGAGCCATTGCTCCATGCGTTGGCGTACTCGGCGAAGGCCCTTGGTCACCGGTAGCTTCCGGCTCTCGCCATCTGTATCTTCATACTGCCCTGGGTTCAACAGCAAGTCAAAGCACTCCGACCAGATCTCGATCTGCCAATAACGCTTCAGGTTTTCCTTGATGCGGTACTTGCGGCTAGCTGCTCCCACATTCAGAGCTCCACCATCGCCGGCTTGGTCTGTTGCCCGCATGGTCTCGATGTATTTGCCGAATAGCAGCGTATGGATGATTCCGGCTAGGCCATAGTAGTCGATATGCCAAGTCCATGGGCGACCTTCGCGCATCTCAGCACAGTCCTGCATCGTGGTTTTCCAATCTGCAATAAACTGCACGTGATCCGCAACAAAGGCCCGCATATCAATGCCACGACCAAAGTCGATCAGAGTCACGCCGCGCTGTGCCCACCCGCCACTACCATCTGTCTGGAACATAGACGTAAGAGCCGTGCCTTCAGCCGTTGCTGTGATTGGGGATCCAGAGCCAGGCGAGGATCCATCGATACGAAGGAGACAGTTGTCGGCTTTAAGATCACCGTGCAGAATATCTTTGGAATGCAGCGCTTCGATAGTTCGGAGGAGCTCAATCGAGAAAAACATAGCAAGTTGCTCGTCCATGACTCCAGAAGGCTCACAGCGAAAATGGTTGACAACATCTAGCAATGTACCATGTTGATGGTAAGGAAGAACCAAAAACCCTTCATCCTTGTATAAATGCAGTTCATGGGCATACGACAAGGAGGCAGCTGCTCGATCATGTGGTCCAAGGCGATTATGCGCAAGGCGCATCATAAAGAACTCCCACGTGCTAGGAGGTGTTTCCATCTTGAGGGCTTCGAGATGGCTACGATGGCGAGATGGCGGCGCTTTTGACCCTAGCAAGGCGACAGCCTCATCATTCTCGCCTGGACCCGGTGCTGAGTTCTCAACAAGATAAACCGGTGCAAACGCGCCTGCCCCGAGTTCCTTTTTGACGGTATACACTCCTTGGCTATCTGGTAGGCGGATAGATGGGCCAGCATGGCTCTCGCCACTAGACTTAGCTTTAGACATGGCCCGGGCAAATCGTCGAATCTCATTCCCTTTTTCGTAGTTCTGGTGTCGGTGGTCATAAAATCCAGTATATGTTCTCAATGCTGGTCGAAGATTCTTGATGATCTCCTGGCGAATGGAGTTGCTCATCGGATTCACCTGGGTATCCTTAATGATTGGCCCCTTCGGTGAGAGGGCTTTGTTGGAAGGTTGCACGAATGCCGGCTGAGCAATCTTAGTGTTGAAGCCAGTAGGCGACTTTCCCATATCAATCAATGGACTACTCATGAATTCGTTGGGATCAACAGTGTCGTTATCGTCTTCAACTTCATCCTCATCTTCATCTTCTTCAATCATTGAATGCATTCCGCCCCGACTGCGACTCGGCGTCTTCCCTTGCATCTGCTGGATATCAAGAGACATCTCCGTACGCTCAGTGATGGGTGTCATGAAGGGAAGTCGGTTGTTAGCAACCTCGACAGGATCCCTATATGGTCGAGTTGGTGCTACATAATCCTCTGGAGGCATAGGAATGAACTTGGTGTGCGTGATGGTTTGTTGCTGTATATGTTTTAGACCGACAGGCGTCAATGACGGCGACTCGTGGTTAAGATCTGGCTGGAGTGAAGACTCTTGTTCTGAGTAATGGCTCGACTGATTGACTTCACTCTCGTCCGCAACATCTGTAGCATTGGAGTCTTCTTCGCCTTCCTCCTCGCTCTCCTCTTCACTATCACTCTCTGAGTCGTCTTCGTTTTCGTCGTCTTCCTCCCCCTCCTCTTCTTCTTCCTCGGCCTCGATCATGCCGCGAACTGTGAAATCTGGGTTCGTTTTACCTGTCAAGTCGTCTATGTTGGGGTTCTTGTGAGTTGTGTAATCAGACCAATCACTTTTAGCATCATCGTCGTCATCTTCGTTCCCTTCATCGTCGAGATCTTCGTTCTTGGTTGTCTCGGCGCTTTCGTCATAGCTATCGCCATCGTCGTCCAAGTCGGAGCTCCCGCCGCCAGCTTTCTTTGGCAAGGGAGCATTAAAGATGTCATAGATGTCATTTGTGGCAGATTTCGTGTGAATAGTCATGGTAGGTTCAGCAGCCATGCTTTTGCGCTTGGAATTTTTTGGTCGAGAAGGCGAGTCTAGCTTTGCTTTGACTATTGGCAGGTTAGATATCTTTGGCCTATAGTAGTGCACAACTCGAACTTACTGATCTGGGTCTCATTATAATCTACCGCTTTCTTTTTTGTTCTCGGATGTTTTGGTTGGTCTTGAATCGCCATTCCATTCTCGTCCACGGCCATATCACGGTGTATTGGAATTTTTTGTGCCTGTGGATGAGCAGGCATTTCAGCGGCAAACCCATTTTCATCGCCATACTCATCGCGATGTATGGCCAACTTCTGCTTCTTAGGCACAACGGGCGCATCATCTCGATGTATAGAGAGCTTTTGCTTCTGTGGAATGATGGCGTCACGGTGCATTGATATCTTTGGCCTATTAGAGTTTCCAGGGCTATCTGTCTTGGACTTTTGCTGGATAGGTGGCGAACTACTACTACCTAGGCCATCACGATGAATCATGAGTTTTTGCTTTGGAGATATTATCACGCGGTGCTGCTGGTGCTGGTGCTGCTGCTGTTGATTTTGAGGTTCATGGGTCATGAAGCTGTCTTCATATGGAGAGTCAAGTTCACCGACATCTGTCATGATCTCTTCGTCGTCCCATACACGGTTGGACCAACCCCGGTTTCTAGCCCAGACCTCCTCAAAACTCAGCTCAGCGCCCTGTATGTCAGGTTCCGGGTACACAACTTCTAGGTCAACGTAAATGCGCTCCATCTTGCCTGTACGCGGGTTTATCACCACCTGGTCTGATGCGGAGGAGATCTTATATTGGGACAGTTGGTCATAAACTGCTTGTTGAGATTGAGAAGAATGAGATTTTGATTTCTGAGACTGAAACACAATATACCATAACGCGCCAAAGCGCCGCGATGCCGTCCATTAGTCCTATGATCATCAACATTTGGGCAATTAAATTGAGTAGGGAGTGTCTCCAATGCAACATGTGTAGCAGAGTAAACAATAGAGCAAAAAAGTCCAGGCCCGAACTGGCTACTTGGTGAGAAGCCACCAACCGTACCACTAGGTCTTAGTGGCCAAATAATTTCTCAGCTAACACAATATCATCATGAGACAGGTGAAGGGGACTTAGCTTACCGTATCCTTGAAGATTGCCATCTTGGGCCCAGAGGGCTTCTTTCCTCCAGCCTTGAGTGTCTCGCCAGCCCATGGCTTAGGTTCAATGACGTTCTCCTTCTTTCGATCCGAAAGTGATCCGATATTGTCCCATCCCTTGGTACCAGCCGTAGCACGCTCCGCCATGACAGGCTCCTTGGCTTCCGTATCCGAGAAGATTGACATCTTACTTTTGATCTTGCCGCCACCAGAAGCCGGTGCCACCCGGCTGCTCAGGCCCGGCGACGCAGGTGGTGCTTGTGGATCAGACGATCTCATCGAGACTGCAAAAGGGTCAATCTTGGTCGAAAGAGCAGCACGTACAGGCGGGATAGCGGGAGACGCAGGCCGAGTGTTCTCGGCAGGTTGTTCAGCCATGCGGTGTTCAAATTCCTTGAACTTCCGGAGAAGGCGAGACTGAGGTCGGGCTTCGCACTCAATCCCGAGCTTATAAATTTCTTCAGCTTGGGCCCAGCGGCTCTGACCCTCGAGCCAAGCAGCATATTCTTCGTAGAATAGTGCCAAGGTGCTACCAATTCCATGGCGTGAAGGAAGAGGAAGGTCTCACGTGGAGCTTCACTGAAGAACTGAATGTAGTATATCCATAGCTTTAAGTAGCGAGGATCGTTGCGGTATTGTGCTGAGCTGACAAACGCCTTAGTAGCACGCTCTAGCGTCATGTCGAGTTGTGACTGAGGCGTAGCCTGTGCCGAAGGATAGGCCTCCAAAGTCCAACGAACATATCGGTCGTAGACATCAAGGGGATCGTCTGATTCCGCGATGGCTGCGAGCTCTTCCTCGAATTCAGCACGCTCGGCAGCGTTGGTATCTTGTGTATCGGCTGGATTGGGAGTTGCAAGAGGCTTGAGAGGATTTGGTGAGTATAGCTGAGCGAGCTTACGCGCGGACCGACCACCAGGCAGAGATTGGATATTCTCCTTCTGGCCTTCGAGAATCTCGAAGTCTACTGGGTCTTCACGGTCAGCCATGATTGGGTATGTTGGCGATAGTGTATGGAGGATATTTGTTATGTCGTGGTGTGTGGGGTTGTACGTGGAGAACAGAAAAATAAGAAGAAAAAACACGAAAAGTGTCAGCTTGACCGCAATTTGCTGCAGGTCTAAGTCAGTTGACACGTCGAGAAGAAACTAAAGCTAAGCCAATGGTTGATGCTCAACCCAAGATAAATATGCCCCTCTACAAATATTTAATAACAGAGATAGTGGGATGTTCACAAGCCAGAATTATCAACCTTAGGCGGGGGGGTTCACGTCAGAGCCAAAAACGAGGGGAGGAGGACAAAGCTCAGAAATCGATAGGTCACGACCTCTTGATATGATCAACAAACAACCAGGGACCATCGGTGTTGTTGTATACCGGGTCTTCTAGAATCAGGGGTTGCTCTGGTAACATAATAAGTGGGGCTATCAACCCTGCTAGCTATTAGGGTTCCGGCGATTCTAGCAATCTTACGGAAAACCACCCACCGTGAAGCAACAAGCGCCCCCGCTCTTCTCCTCCTGGAGAATAAACGAAGACTTGATTTGATTATATTTAACGTCTACCTAAATCACTAAGATCATACGACGCCGGATTGCTTAACAGATAAGATATTTAAAGTCCTCCGCTAGACAAACTCAATAGCTTTGTATGTTCGGGACGACATCGTCCCCTAGCCCCGAAGAACTAGTGGTCTATACCTCCACTAAGAGCAACAAAATACATATATTCGATCGTTTAACCCTTTGTACAATATTACTACTCAAACGATGGGAAACTCCCTGAATATTCCACATCGATGCTCACAACATTCACAAGGCACACATGAGAAGATGAACAGAGTTGGTATTTCATTTGTTTATTTCCCCTAACCGCAGGGTATCTATTAATATTCTTGATTCATATGATATGTAGTAGCCTTTTTTCATTCAACCGATCGTGGCAGACTGTACAAGGACTATTGATTTTTTTTGATGTCAGGAAACAGGACCGCTAAGGCCTGCTATGCGGAAGGGTTTCTGGTTCATTCATAATCTTTTAGAAGCAACAAGTCAACCATTTACAGGGTAACAGCGGAGCGGAAAGACTCGCCAGCGTAGATAGCATCAGCACCCAGCTCCTCCTCAATGCGAAGGATCTGGTTAAGCTTAGCCAGACGCTCGGAACGGCAAGGAGCACCAGTCTTGATCTGGCCGGCACGGATACCGACGGCAATATCAGCAATGGTGACATCCTCAGTCTCACCAGAGCGGTGAGAAACCATGACACCCCAGCTGTCGGCGTAAGAGTCCTTAGCAGCCTGGATGGACTCGGTCAGGGAACCGATCTGGTTAACCTTGAGTAGCAGAGCGTTGGCGGACTTGAGCTCAATGGCCTTCTTGATGCGAAGAGGGTTGGTGACAGTCAGATCATCAGCAACGATCTGGAGGTTGTTGGTCTTGTAGAAGTAAGACCAGGCCTCCCAGTCATCCTCAGCGAAGGGGTCCTCGATAGAGACAATGGGGTACTTCTCATACAGCTCCTCGTACAGAGCAGCCAGCTTCTCGTAGGAGAGCCAATTGGCGGGGTCAGACTCGGGGTTCTTGAAGTCGAGATCGTACTTCTTCTCCTCAACCTTGTAGAACTCGGAAGAGGCAACATCCATGGCGATGTTGATCTGGCCGGTGTAACCAGCCTTCTCAATGGCGGCCATGATCAGGTCAAGAGCCTCGGTGGGGGTCTGAATATCGGGAGCAACACCACCCTCGTCACCGACGTTACCAGCGGACTGGCCGTAGGTCTTCTTGGCCAGAGACTTCAGGATCTGGTAGACCTCAGCACCCTGCTTCATGGCCTCAGTGAAAGAAGCAGCCTTGGAGGGAACGATCATGAACTCCTGGAAAGCCAGGCGACCACCGGCGTGAGAACCACCGTTCAGGACGTTCATGAAGGGAACGGGCAGAACGTAGGGCTTCTTGGTGCCAGCCAGGTCGGAGATGTGAGCGTACAGGGGAACCTTCTTCTCAGCGGCACCGGCCTTGGCAACAGCCAGGGAGACACCCAGGATAGCGTTGGCACCCAGTTTGGTCTTGTTGGGGGTACCGTCAAGCTCGATGAGGAACTCATCGACCTTGGACTGATCCTTGACATCGAAGGCCTTCTCGATCAGAGCGGGGCCAATGACGTCGTTGACGTTGGCAACAGCCTTGAGGACACCCTTGCCACCCCAGGCAGTCTTGTCACCATCACGCAGCTCGCAAGCCTCGTGCTGGCCTGTATGATTCGATAGTTAGTATATGCGTGGCGTATTTGTGGCAGTATATTATATAGAATAGAAGTATACTAACCGGTGGAAGCACCGGAGGGAACAATGGCACGGTGAAGGCCAGTTTCAGTGTGAATATCGACCTCGACAGTGGGGTTACCACGAGAGTCGTAGACCTGGCGGGCGTGAACCTTAGTAATGGCCATTTTGAATGATTAAATCGAAGCCTGTTCGAAAGATGAAGAGTTTTGTTTACTAAATAGACAAATTGATATGTTAATATGTTATCTTAGAATATCATTGAGGCTACAAGAATTCTACTGATGAAGTGACTAGTGTCATAGCCAATTGATCCAGATAGAAGAACGGAGAGAAGCGAGACGATGTGTTTGCATGGGTAGGTAGGGCAGGTTGTTTTGATGGTAGCTATAAACGGGCGCGAGGTAGCTCAAGCAATGAATGGCACAGGCTACATCTCATGCCATTGGTGCATTTTTTTGATGGAAGCATTCGGTTGTGATAATAATCATGAAGCTTCGGGGCGAAGGCATAGTTTTTGGCGGGGTTGAAGGGCACGGCAGCAAGCCGAAGATGGAGCAAGAGGTGAATGGGCAGAGAAAGCAAGGCTGGTCGATATGCTGGAGAGGAGAGACCGGAGCCTATAGGCTCCAGGATACAACCTCTAAGCTCCAACATGCGCAGTACTTCTCCATTACTACTACAGCGACTACGTAAAAGGCTGGTTGCGGCAGATCCCTGCCATATGCAGCTCGTTTATGCATGTCT
>RHLR01000199.1:0-31049 GCA_009806335.1 Davidsoniella australis
TCTGAGCAATCCTGGACACTAGGAACATAGAAAATTGGTGCCAGAAAACACGGCCTCGCCCGGAGTCGAAAAGGAGCTCTTAGTTAAATCTCTAGACTATAAATAAAATCATCATCATCATCATCCTTTCAAAGACAGATCCTGTCAGACATCATCGCAGGCTACACTCAGCGTATTGATTTGCGGGCTTCAGAATGGCGAGCTCCGATCTCCCTAGCAGCCCCGGAGACTTTATTTGTTTTGAACATACTAAAAAGTGCTAGCAGTGTCTGGCTTATCGCTGAAAGGGCTCGGGGGTCCGATCGGTTGTGTGATGGAACTTACTCGGCTAGGCTGCTGTGAATGATTGTGTGATTAGGTATAGTAATAAATGGGAATGGGATGCCTAGGTTGCGTTTCTCAGTGCAAGCTGGACCATCAGCTTTCCCCAGCAAACAATTAGCAAATAGTGCCTTGACAAGCCCGCAACCTTAAGAATCTTGCTATCCGCTCTGAAAAAGCATATTTTACTCATTATATATACTCTTTATATACTAAGATATAGCTAGGCATTCGAATTATTCATTATATACGAGCCATACAGCCAGTCATGACTGCCATCAACACCGCTAACCCTAATGAGGATGACCTAGCCAAGCCCCGCATCTTGTGTTTACATGGCGGCGGCGTCAATGGCGAGATCTTCCGCATGCAATCGCGGTGCTTCATTACCGCACTGGCGCCGTATTTCCGGCTTGTCTTTGTCGACGCGCCGTATGAATGCGCTCCACACTACGCCATCCTCGAAGTCTACGGAGACATGGGCCCGTTCCGTCGTTGGCTGCGCTGGCTACCGGAGCACCCCGAGCTCACGGCTGAGAAGACATGTGACCAGATAACGGCGGCTTTGAACGGCGCTATGGCCGCTGATCCGGGAACGGGTCCCTGGGTTGGACTTTTTGGCTTCAGCCAAGGCTCTAAGCTGGCATCTAGCATTTTATTTACGCAACAGGCTTTACGCGAAACCCTAGGCCGCCGGGCTACGTCGTGGGATTTCCGTTTTGGTGTCATGATGGCTGGATCGGCGCCGCCTGTTAGTCTCGACATGCGCATTAAGCCGCCACCGGGTATCGATACGGCGGACAAGCTGGGCTTCTCCTTTGACCACTGGCCCGATGTGCCAACGGGAGACCCTGACGAGCCGAGTAGCCATTTGATCCGGACACCGAGCATTCATATCCTCGGTCTCCAAGATCCCGGCCTGCCTCGACACCGTGTGCTCATGAACAACTACTCGGAGCCCGGCTCCGCACAGCTCATCGAGTGGGATGGAGATCACCGCGTTCCAATTACTCGGGCAGATGTCGAAGTTATGGCCAACGCAATTCTAGCGGTGGCTGAGAAGACGGGAGCTTTACCACCTAGCCCCGATGGACCAAGAAAGGTCAAGACCTTTTTCTAGACGTGCTAAAAGCCGAGGGAAACCGGGCCGACTGAAAGATGGGAAATGTATCGCCGTGTTTCCTTTAGGTTCTCTATAGCGTTCTGAGGCTTAAATACCCATGGCCCTCCCTACCGGCTGTTCTAATTTTCCCTACTTTGCCCTCTTTGTTTCGAAGCCATATGTAGCTTATTTTGCCTATGTACGACCTTCCTGGCTCCAGTAGCAAAACGACGTTAAGAAAAGTTACCCCCAGAAAACTCTAAAAAAAACTCAACATAATTCGGCCTAATATCGCTATTTGCCAAATATCCTACAAGTTTCCTTCGTTTTTCGCTCTAAGCCAAATTGAATGACGGAAAAATCTCTGTTTCTCCCATGATAATCTTAAGAATATCAATGAGGCTTGAAATAGAAGAATAAAAGAAAAATTGCACCTAGATCGTAACACTGATCCACTGCATCGCATCCTGGCTTCTGACTCAAAGACGATCGCGGAGCCCGCAGGATCGTGAGATCTGAACTGCGTGGGCCCAATGATGCTGTGTACAGATATAGAGGGATAAATAGCAGCATAACAGGGTCTAGGGCTTCTTTTTAGTGCTTGGTGCTGGATGCTGAATACGGAGTTTAGAACGGACCGCGATATATTAGTACAACTAAAATTCTACGGGGGGAGCATTCCTTCGCATGTTTTCTCCTTGTTTGTTTTTCTGCTAGGCGGAGAATAGATGACGCAAAAAAGCTTTTGTCCGTAATGGAAATGAAAATAAAATTTCTGTTTTTCTGTTTTGCTCTTGGCGGCCATGATGAATGGCGCCATCTGCTCTGAATATCATTGTGCAATTTTTAGTTATTCTTGATTGGCTGGACTTCGAGCACGTCTTCGTTGGCTTTTGGATGCAAATTACTAGTGCAGCTTTGCCTTACAATAATAATATAATATGCTGATATTTATATGTAGAAATGATAGAAGAAGATACGTCGAATCATCACCACTAGTACATCAATATGCATGTTCCCTAATTGCACCAAAACGGTCATCTGGCTTTGATCTAGACGGAGCCATTACTTATGGGCACCGTCATGATGCGGGCATATCAAGCAAATGCCTGCCCGCCACGTCTTTGGCCCCTTTTACAGGCTAATCAAGGCTGGTAACGAGCCATTGGAATATCCCCCATTGGTGATCTGCGGATATGCCTATAGAAAATCATTGTACAGATGTGTCTTTCAGGCTTTATAGTCCTGGCGTTCTGGACCGGCGACACTATCATGCAGAGTATCAGCGGCATTGATCCCCCCTCGTCCACTGGTCTCGCCTAAGCAGATGTGCCCAGTAGCATGGCCAACGCATCTCTATCTCATTGTAAGGCCTGCCTGCAGATTACTATCTGTAACTGCAATGTATATGTATTCACTATAGTCTGCGACCTGTCACCCTCTAGACATCTGCAGTTTGGCCTTCATGCATTCAGCCGCTGTAAAGAACTGCCACCTGGCGTATTCGTATAGCCAACTTTTGGGTTGATAGCGTTAGCACTGCTATGTTCATCAGAATGCGGATGTCAACGGAGGTGCAGGATCAGATAGTCGGCTTGGATCCAGCCTGTTTTCACTGCAAGCTACGCTAGGATTCAGCGTTCT
Organism: Davidsoniella australis; assembly: GCA_009806335.1. Classification (NCBI taxonomy): domain Eukaryota; kingdom Fungi; phylum Ascomycota; class Sordariomycetes; order Microascales; family Ceratocystidaceae; genus Davidsoniella; species Davidsoniella australis. The sequence continues at coordinate 3,068 of RHLR01000199.1, forward strand.
GTTTTATTAAGGTGTCTATTTGAATTTGCCGAAGATCAGCTCATTATGAAAGAAAAGCCATTGGCCTCTGCTAGTGAGTCAATTGGTTTCTACTGCTGATTCTTCATAATCAACGAGCCTTTTGTGACTCTAACTCGCTCCAATGGGCGAGGATGGCGATGGCAAAAGAGATGGTGATAAACAAAGCTATCAATCCATGGATTTCCATTTTTACTTCAATATCCTTCGCTAGGGCACAACTCCAGAATTTCCGCAAATTAGCCCACTTTGGCCCGCCCCGCTCTGACTATATTTGCACTTTCCCAGCGATCCATTTATTGCGGTATTGCAAAGACGCTGGTATTATTTGGCTCTAGCACAGACTTTCCGGGTACTTTTGATGCCCCACCAACTTTAGTATAGTGCTCCCTCCAGGTACATTCCCGCCTAGCCATCAATGCAATTTGAATGCGACGGTGCCTCGTTGAAACCGTTTTGGTTGTGTTGGTAGGATCTAGGACGGCTTGGAACAGTTGTAGTTGTAAATTACGGCTTTGGGAAGCAAGCTGTTGCATTATGATTTTGTTCGCAGGATATCGAGCTATATACGCCGGTTTTGGGAGACATTGCGTTCTTTGGAAGACAATATGATACCATTGACAAATACACATACAGTGTTCATTGTCAGCACGGAATATACATAGAATGGAGAACGCAGTAGTGTGATGCACATATGGATAACAGAAACAGAAGCTACCCCGACGGGCTTCGGGTACAGCGTATCAGAGACGTCGCTCAATGGGGATAATGCTTCCTTAACCCACCGTTCTCGAGCTAGGAGGCTAGGAAGGGCATCTTGACGGGCAAATCACTTGTGCCCACCCAAGAAGCTTCCCTCAGTCTCACCGCATTCATTGCCTGCATTCACTGTTGCAGTTAGTCATTGTTATCACTGCAGCTCCGTCTACGCCTGCCATCTTGAACAGGTGCCCGCCTCCTCAACAACCAATCGCTGGTTGGCAACGTAACCCCACCGTACTGTATGCTCCTGCGTTTTGTCGTTTGTTGTTGTTGCCGTTTACGCTCTCACCTGAAGCCACATATGAGGGGCTCTTCCTGACTAAGATGCTGCTGCCTTTCCACCAAAAAAAAGTACTTATATCACCTGCTGGCCAACTTCCGTTTCCTCTTCTTTCTTTCTCTCTTTTTTCTCTATCCCTTGTGATTTCAAAACTCTGCATCACACCAGCTTCCCATTTCACACCTTTTCTGCCCCTTTTCTTTTTCCTTTGTCCAGACGTTGATCGTTTTTGGACCTTGTGCGATTTTTTCTGGTTTGCTAGTTTTGTTATCTTGCAAGGCTAACTTTCTTCGCTTTACATCTATTCCCACTTCACAACATCCACAAACCGTAGCCATGGTTCAGTCTGCCGTTCTTGGTTTCCCTCGTATGGGTGTCTTGAGAGACCTCAAGAAGGCCACCGAGGCTTGTAAGTTTGATCCTGCCCATAGTCAATACACCCTTCTCTTGATACATGTTACTAACCTTTATGCTTAGACTGGGGTGGCAAGATCTCTCAAGCTGACCTGCTGGCTGAGGCCAAGCGCCTGCGTCTCGCCCACTGGAAGATCCAGAAGGATGCCGGTGTTGATATCATTCCCAGCAACGACTTTGCTCTGTACGACCAGGTCCTGTCCCACATCCAGGACTTCGGTGCTGTCCCTGAGCGCTACACTGTCAACAACCTGGACCCCATTGACCAGTATTTTGCCATGGGCCGTGGTCACCAGAAGGAGGGTGTCGATGTTCCTTCGCTGGAGATGGTCAAGTGGTTTGACTCCAACTACCACTACGTGAAGCCTACTCTCCAAGACAACCAAACCTTCAAGCTGACTGGGTCTCCCAAGGCTGTCAACGAGTATAAGGAGGCTAAGGAGGCTGGCATCGAGACCCGCCCCGTTCTGGTTGGTCCAGTCTCTTTCCTGCACCTGGGTAAGGCCGACCGTGGCCAGACCGTCGATCCCATCGACCTGCTGGAGAAGCTGCTGCCCGTCTACGAGCAGCTGCTGACCCAGCTGAAGGCTGCTGGTGCCGAGACCGTTCAGATTGATGAGCCTGTCTTGGTCTTTGACCTGCCTGCCAAGACCAAGGCTGCCTTCGGTCCTGCCTACAAGAAACTTGCTTCTCTGGGCGACAAGATCCCCAAGCTGGTCTTCACTACCTACTTCGGTGACATTGTCCACAACCTAGCTCTCGTCCCCAAGGATATCTACGCTCTGCACATTGACCTGGTTCGCAACCCCGAGCAACTTGATACCGTTCTGGCCGCTCTGGACCCTAAGACTATCCTGTCCGTCGGTGTTGTTGACGGTCGTAACATCTGGAAGACCAACCTGAAGAAGGCCATCGAGATCTCCGAGACTGCTATCCAGAAGCTTGGCAAGGAGCGCGTCATTGTTGCTACCTCTTCTTCTCTGCTACACACACCCCACACTCTTGCTAGCGAGAAGAAGCTGGACGCTGAAATTGCAGACTGGTTCTCGTTTGCTTCCGAGAAGGTTGTCGAGATTGCTGTCATTGCCAAGGCCGTCACTGAGGGCCCTGCTGCTGTCCGCGAGCAGCTTGAGGCCAACGCCAAGTCTATGCAGGCTCGCGCTACCTCAAAGCTGACCAATGACCCTGAGGTCAAGGCCCGCCAGGCTGCCATCAAGCCCGCTGACTACAACCGCAAGTCTGAGTTCCCCGTTCGTATTGCCCAGCAGGAGGCTAAGCTCAAGCTGCCTCTCTTCCCTACCACCACCATCGGCTCCTTCCCCCAGACCAAGGAGATTCGTGTTCAGCGCAACAAATTCACCAAGGCTGAGATCACTGAGGCCGAGTACGACAAGTTCATTGAGGCTGAGATCGAGAGCTGTGTCAAGATCCAGGAGGAGCTTGGTCTCGATGTCTTCGTCCACGGAGAGCCTGAGCGCAACGACATGGTCCAGTACTTCGGTGAGAGACTCAAGGGTTACACCTTCACTACCCACGCTTGGGTTCAGTCTTACGGTTCTCGCTGCGTCCGCCCCCCGATCATTGTCGGTGACATCTCACGCCCTGCCCCCATGACTGTTAAGGAGTCCAAGTACGCTGTGTCCATTTCCAGCAAGCCCATGAAAGGTATGCTGACTGGTCCCGTCACCTGCCTGCGGTGGTCGTTCCCCCGTGACGATGTCCACCAGTCCGTCCAGGCTGAGCAGCTTGCTCTGGCTCTTCGCGACGAGGTTGTTGATCTTGAGAAGGCCGGCATTGATGTCATCCAGGTTGACGAACCTGCTCTGCGTGAGGGTCTTCCTCTGCGCTCTGGCACTGAACGTGATGCCTACCTGAAGTGGGCTGTCAACGCTTTCCGCCTGTCTACCACTGGTGTCGAGGACTCTACTCAGATCCACTCTCACTTCTGCTACTCCGAGTTCCAGGACTTCTTCCACGCTATTGCTGCACTAGATGCCGATGTTCTCTCTATCGAGAACTCCAAGTCTGACGCCAAACTGCTCAAGGTGTTCGTCGATGAGGCCTACCCCCGCCACATCGGTCCCGGTGTCTACGACATTCACTCTCCCCGTGTGCCCAGCACCGAGGAGATCAAGGGCCGCATCGGCGAGATGCTGCAGTACCTCAAGCCCGAGCAGCTATGGATCGACCCTGATTGCGGTCTGAAGACCCGCCAGTGGAAGGAGACCAAGGAGGCTCTGGCCAACATGGTCGCTGCCGCCAAGGCCTTCCGTGAGCAGTACAGCAAGTAAATTGCGCCTGGACTCTGGCCAGCTAAGATCTGCTAGCCAGGTCTTAACTTTCCTTTCATTCTCTCTTCATGAGAGCTATTCTTTCTTCTTACACCCTTTTTATCACCTTTTGTTTTTTCGGCATATTCATCTCTAATGGAGTTGGCGATATTACGATCTCAACATCGATCCGTTGATTTAACACAACGGCAGTTCTTGTCTTGTTTTTTTATACTTTGATCTTTTTGCGTTTTCTTATTATTATTTTTTATGTCTTTTTTATTGCATTTAAAAGCGAGGGATGTACACGGATCATGGGAATTTATCAACTTAAACCGATCATATATGACTTACGATGGATCGGAATTCAACATAATAGAGGGCAAAGTTCATGGATGCTCTTGAAGAGCTAGAATTTTTGGCCCGGGAGGCGCACGAGGAGGTTCCCATCAACCGGGACTCCATGGTCTGTTACTCTCACACACAATACACAGAAAAATGGACTAGATAGTGGATAGCATATGAAGAATGGTATATATCTGGGACCATCCCGACTGGCTTGGGATAGGACTTGGCCAATATATTCTCGATATGTATCCGGGCACTGATAGATCCCATGTAAATAGTTTGTTGTCGATCTTGGCCTGATTATCATACCAATAACAGCTAGACGGCTATCAATACAAGACACCCGATTCAACTAGGGGTACAAAAATAGAATCTTTTGCCATAAAAATGACTTCCGTGAATGAATCGCTCCATATAAAAAGTTCACGGGTGGCACAATGTGACCGGTTTGCTTGTTGGAGTACTTTGTGATGTTTTATGTGATAAGATGATCGGGACGTGGCATCGGAATCCTGCATTAGTACGACTTGCTGCTAAAAAATTTCGCAAATGAGAATGAAAGTATCCTACTGCAACTATGCCGTTTATAGAAGTGGCTATGAGATGATCGTAAGATAAGATGGTAATAGTTGTCGTACTAGAAAGCGGCCGGCCTATCTGTCACATTCCTCGGAACTATGTTTGAAACACAGTAACCCTATTTATTCATAAACCCTAGGCGTTCTAATATAAATATTGTTATGCAAGTCTTCTAGTCGGTCAATGTTTGATTCAAATCAGTAAAGCGAACATATGTTAATATCCAAGTTCAGCAGGGATATTTCATTATGAACTTTCTGGCGCTAAGGGCCTTATTTCCATAAACGTTAAAACATCATATGCTAGCTTGACTTACAACTCTTGAAATTGGAAAATTTGAGCGAGTACGTGTGATAGCGCTTGTTTAGACAACACTAAATCACATTCCAAGATTCATATAAAACAATAGTCTTATCAATGACATCTCAGTTCATATACGACCATTGGGGGTTTAATTCCAAATAGCGCATCGCTTTAAGCATACAATCACTAGAAACTCGGGGTCGTTCTGGTTAGAGCGAGAGAACTGCATAGTAGAACTAGCAAGTGCTCATAGTTAAGGGCATAGGTTAAGTATATTTGTGACTTGTCACTTCTGCATTTGTCGAGCTAAAACAAGAAAACTAATGCGCGTAACAGCAGTGCCTGTATATTGATTGCTATCAAAACTTACTAGTACAGAGAAGAATAAGAGGAGGGAGATAAGCAAGAAACTTACTTCTTTGTACTTCGGTTACATACGATAAGGAGAGAGAGAAACGGGGCGAAAAAAAACCACCACGAGGGACAACTACTAATCTAGTAGAGCGATGATGCTGTGTAAGTCTATTGGTACTTGCTTTCTGAAAGACTGTCTGATGCGGTGGTTTGCTATGTGCTTCCATATTATTATGAGAAGTTTTGTACACCGTAGTTCCATTTTGTGTATATAAGCCCTGCTGTCTGCCTTCATTTTGTAAGCTAGAGAAACGGGAGAATGTAGAGCTCATAGTACCTAGCTTGTTTGATATCTGTTTCCCATTGTTCTTTATCATACTATCTTGATTGTTTTGTCTCTTCGACGAACATGTCGTCCTCAACCTCTAAGCCACTCCGCGTTGGAGTTATTGGAGCCGGTCCATCGGGTCTAGTTGTTGCGCGGTTCTTGATCCACGCTCATAAATTCTTTCCTGGTATTCCGCCTATTGAGGTGGAGTTGTTTGAACAGACGGACAAAGTCGGAGGCACTTTTCAACTACGGGTTTATGAAGATGCCGAGGTATGTCTTTATATTATTCTATATCTCTCGTCTTCTCTCTCCTGCTGACCTATCATAGCTCGTCTCGTCGAAATACTTGACGACCTTTTCAGACTTTAGACTACCTCTATCAGAACCTGACTTCATCACTCCAGCAAGATACTGCCGCTATCTACAAGACTACGCGGACCACTATGAAATCACTCCACATATCAAGTTCAACACCAGCATCACATCCACTGAGCGCCTAGAATCCGGCGGCCACCGCGTAACATACGAGCACATCGGTAGCGAAATCGCTGAAGCTGCGCCTATAAACACAGCGGAGTTTGATGCGCTTTCTATCTGCACTGGCTTACACACGACGCCCAATATCCCTCTGTTTCCGGGCGTGACTTCAGTACCCACGGTGCTGCATTCGTCGCAGGTCAAGACGCGCGAGCAGTTGGTAAAGATACGAATGTGCTAGTTTGGGTGCCGGCGAGACGGGCCTAGATATGGCGCATCTGGCGGTGACATCGCAGGCTAAGCGGGTGGTTCTAGGCCACCGCAACGGGTTCTTCTGCGGCCCCAAGGTGAGTGACTCTTATCAACGGCACATGTAATATACATGGTATTTTCTGTCTTTGACTAACACTAGAACGGCATAGATTATCCCCCGACCCATCATCTTCAGTGGCTTGCTGCAAAAGCCAGACATTACGCAGAACAAGCCAGTCGACTGCAGTGTTGCGTCGTTATTCGATACGGCATATGTTCCACCCGTACTGCAGCGCAGCCATATCTTGTGGAATTACTATAACTGGTGGATCAAGATGTCGCAGACCATGATCAGCGGCACGCCTAATGGACCTGACCAGTGGGCAGGTCTGATGGACTCGAAGCGAAACCACGTTGACTCAGGTGAGACCGGCCTGCCTCCTTTTGTACAATCTGTGATATAATGCTAACCAGAGCCTAAACTTTCCCTTCATGGCAGTCTTCTTTGTCAAGACGCCGAAGGCGCTGTCGTACATCTCAACCGGTCATCGTTCCAAGTCGATCTGGAACCGCATGCGCTCAGCCATTATCAACGTTCCGATCATCGACACGGGCGATCGACGCATCGAGACATCGCCGTGGCCCCGTGAGCTTACCAAGGATGGTATCATCTTTGAGAAGGACGTCGGCGCAGATTTACAGGGCTTCAAGCCTGATGTCGTCATCTTTGCGTCGGGATATAAGCGCGAGATCAAATGGCTGAACGAAGCTGTCTACGGAAGCCCCATCACGGCCGATGTGCATGGTGTCTATCATTCAACTGATATCAGCGTGTCCTTCATTGGCTTTCAGCGCCCAAGTCTCGGTAAGTCATGCTAGGTACAGAGAATAAAGCAAACATTCAGAATTGCTAAAACCATATACGTCCTAGGTGCCATTCCACCCCTGAGCGAGCTCCAGGCTATGTTCTGGGTATACCGCTATCTGCAGACTAAGTATCCAGATATTGTACCGGCATCATTCCCCAACTCTGTCGAGCCTTACGAAATGAGCTATAAGCTACACCAGCGCTGTGGCTATGATTTGGCTACAGAGCGTGGTGGTGTCGACCATGAATGCTATGTCTATCAGCTGGCTCTTGATATAGGCGCTGCTCCCACTATATCGCACGTATGGCGTCTATCCAAGAGCTGGAAGCTCCTATATGCATGGGCTATGGGTGCCAATTTCAACCCCAAATTCCGCTTGGTAGGCCCGTGGAAGACTGAGGCTGAGGCCATTGGGACGATGGAGACCGAGCTTTATGGCGTGGTTAAGCGCTCAGGTGGACTTGTGTGTAAGTGTTCATTCCCTTTTTCTTCCAGTGTACTTTGTCTTGCCTCGCGTAGACGCATACAATGTCTTACTATGCTTGTTATCTATTTCTTACAGAGTTACACATTAAGACTGCAAGTCTTTGCCTGCAGAGCATATCATATCCCTAACCGAACTTTTCGAAGTAGAAACCTAAGAACATATGCTGACAATATGCCATGCCTCACTCGGCTTAATTTCACAGATCTCACATCATATACAATCATCCCGTTCATCATCTTTGGCTTCCTTAGCCTAAGCATTTCCGCAGTTCAAGCGGTCTGGAATGGATTTATTGGCCTCTTTTCTAGAAGAAAGCGTAGCGGAGCAGTGAGAATCTGAACGTGGAGAGCTTGTAGAATCACTTTGTTTCTTTACTTGATTTAAGATATGAGGCGGCCTAGGATAGTAGTCGTACATAACAATACTTGGCTGTCAAAGAGATAGGCACAGCAGCTTTAAATGCAACCCTAGTGTAACCCTGAATAGTAACGCTAAGCCTAAAGTGGACCTTTTTAGTGAATTTTCAATGATTTTTTCATAAAGAATTCGCCTTTTTTTTTTCTTCTAAGCATCATCTCAGTCCATATCTTTACCAGAATCGCATCTAACTTTCACGTGGTTTTCCTCCCCGCACTGTCTATCTATTAATCGCCAGTTAGCTTACTCAGCATGGGTACTGTTGTTCAGCCGGATCAATGGGTTGCTCTGCGACTTCCATCTGGAAGTTTGCGAGTAATGCAAGCAACGCCACATACGTGAGTCTGAAGCCGTTCTCTTATTTACATATCAATATATGCACCGTTACTGACTGGCATCGATGAACAAATAGCACTATCTCCCTTGGAAAATACGGTTCATTTCCTAGCAATCTCATCATCTACCGCCCATTTCACCTTACGTATGAGGTCCAAGATAAGCTCGAAAACGAAGATTTCTGCCGACTGCGTGTTGTTCCCGCCACCGAACTTCAGGCTGATATTGTAGCCGAGGAGAACGGCGCTGAAAGCCCAGACTTGCTCGATGCTGACCCAAACGCTATCCGCATCGGCAATGGCGAGGAGTTGTCACTGGTGGACGCCGAGAGCGGCGAGGAAGTTGCGCGCTCCAACATGGAGATCTTGGACGACTCGGCGGCGCAAACCCTGACTATGGAAGAGATCGAGCTGCTCAAGAAGGACGGCAAGAAAGCTGGTCGGGATCTGATCAAGAAGCTGATGCTATCACACATGGCCATCGACAAGAAGACGCAGTTCTCACTGGAGAAGTACAAGCTTCTCAAGACTAAGAAGTACATCCGCCGCTTCACTGTTCTACCACTAGACACGCCACAGCTTACGCAGTTCTTACTGGAGGAAAAAAGAGACGCAAGCAAAATTCTGGAGCTGAGACAGGAAATGCTCGGTCTTCTTGGATGCTGGGCCGACGTTCACTACACCACAACTGAGGACGAGGATGAGGAAGAAGCACAAAAACCAAAAGAAGATGCCGCCAACCAAGAGTCTTCCGAGTCTACTACTGAAACTTCCAAAGAGGTAGACCCTAAATCTATCCAAGCCGAAAAGATTGGCGGTGGCCGATACCTCGTCGTCGACGACACTGGCGGTCTTCTAGTAGCTGCCATGGCCGAGCGCATGGGAATTCTCAACCCGCTTGCACCCGAGAAAGTATTGGAAAAGGCACTGGCTGAAGACGGCACAGAGTCAAACACACAAACTAAGCCAGAGACCGAGGCTCAGACTACCGAACCCATGGACGTCGATGGCAACGAAGACGGCGAAGACCAAGAAGAACGCCCCGAGCACTACCACAAAGACGATCTCGAAGTTCCCTTTGCCGGCTCCAACACTCTAACCCTCCTACACGCCAACGCACAGCCAAATCTATCGACCTTGCGCTTCTACGATTACGATATGTCGAACCCCAACCCACCATATAGCACGCAGCCCCTCTACTCACGCCTGTTGACCATCAACTGGCTGCAACTCCTACACCCCGAGAAAGACCATGTTTACACCGATGTACCGACTACCATGACCGACGACGAACTCGCCGCTATCAAGGCCAACCGCCGCGGCACATACCACCGTAAACGCCGTCGCTGGGCCCGCACGCGTTACATTGTCGACAGCACACGCGCTGGTGGGTTTTCCGGTATCGTCGTAGCCAGTGCTATGGACCCCATCTCGGTGCTGCGTCACACTCTGCCGCTACTGGCTCCCGGTGCCCCCGTCGCCGTCTACTCGCCTACCATCGAGCCACTTAGCGCGCTAGCCGACTGCTTCAGCGTGGCACGCCGTGGTGCCTGGGTAGCTTCACCGCCGACTGAAGCCGCTGGTCGTAGTTTAAAAGAACTGGAGCGTTGGGAAGGATCTGAAGATTACCCCATCAACCCTAGCTTGTTGGTGGGACCTACTGTGCAAAGCAGCAGGGCAAGACATTGGCAGGTGTTGCCGGGCAGAACGCATCCGTTGATGACAAGCAGAGGTGGCGCCGAGGGATACATATTCACTGGATGGCGTGCGGTGCCTGTTCAGGGACAGATTGCGGCGCGTGGCTTATTCAAGCGTAGGCGGACAGAGGCTTGAAGTTTGCTAAGAAAATAGAGGGCTAAACGATCACATCAAGATAAAAGAAACGAGCGTTATATCATATAGACTCATATAAATCGATACCCGGGTTGAAAGATTACTTCGCCTTGCATATTTTCTACAAAAACAATACAAAACATAAGTGACACTCGTGAAAATAGCGCCGCACAGAAACGAATGTTGTTGATGGAAACTCAGTTTGGACTATAATATATGCTTTCATACCGCAAAGAAACAAACAAAAACACATAAAAGGAAGAAAAGGACGTGAAGGAGGAAAATAAAATAGGGCCTCGAGGTCCTCATCTCCAGCAGCGAAGTATATCATTTCGCTTTATCTCTTTACAATGCCTTGCCCATAAACTTCCGCTTGGTGTAGCTGAGCCACCACTTGCTAGGCTTTCCATCACCATCCTCCTCGTAGACGCGCGCCAGTAGACGAGCAGCTAATTCTTGACGAACCTGCGCCATATACAGACGAAGAGTCTCAGCTTCCTGACGGTCACGCGGGGGTTCGTACATCTACAACGAATTCACAAAACATCATCAGCAAAAAATAAAAAGACTCCATGACAAAGAATCTACCGTCTCACTAAGCTCTTAAAGACGTACCTGGTTCAAGGGCCAGCCCGGGTCACCTGGGATGGCAAAGTTATTATCCAGCGCAATATTCTGGACCTCCTTGGTAGCATCGCGCACGCTATGCGACGGCTTAATCTTAGTCAAGCAATCGCTAACGAACCAGATACCGTACACCAGAAGCCGATCGGCGGGACCCTGAAGTTCGAAGTTACGGAAAAAGGTGTTTGCGCGGAAGACGGCGAGAACTTCGTCGATAATGTCGTAGCTTTCCGATGTGGCTTCCGGTGCTTCGCCGGCTGCTAGCGGCGTCGCCGGGAATGGGAGCGTGTAGGCAGGTCCCCGCGTCTTGGTGCGCAGCGGGAGAAGTGGGAAGTTGCCAATCAGCTGCGGCGGGTTCGGGTCATTATTAAAAGCAGAGTTGTAGGCCTGTTACATCGTGAAAGCGGCTGTCGTTAGCTCGGTGTACTCTTTGATCATTGGTGGCGCGCTGATTGAGGAAGCTCAGGCTCTCTCTCCTCAGCGGCCTGCTGATTTCTTTTTGGCTTTCGTTGCGTCATTCGGGGGGTTGAAGATAATGATTTAGGACTCACTGGCATATTGAGCAATGGTTTGGGGCTTTATCGGCTCCAGGAAGTGTATACCGAAAAGAAATCAAAAGACAACAGGTGAAGCTTGCTTGCATAGCTAGTACTAATAATTGGAGCGAGGGGCTTAACTTAACCCTAGTCTCACGCAAGGCTGGCCCAAAACAACAAGCTAAAGCTCTTACTGACACTCTTTGACAGTTTTTATTGGCAAAGCTAGTTAGAAACATGTAAGACTGCACATGTCAACACGAAATTACAAATTCTATATTCTATATTCCTTTTTACAATAGTTATAACTTATATTAATCAGGTTATAACATTGAATCAACAGACATATTACGTTGATGATTAGAGTTCCCAGATCTGTGACAACTGCCAAGAACGTATAGGCCAGGTGCCATACAAAAGTGGGGGGCAAACAACAGAGCCACATAGCTAATGTGGCGTTTACACGGCCGTTTTATATCGAAGACATATAGTTAATGCATTATACATATGTAGTAAGGTTCGTTCCGTATTCACTTAGTTCTGTTATGCTGGACAATGTCTAGTTGGGATAATCACGTACATCTACTTTTGATATCTCAATAACTCGTATATATAACGGTATATATCAGTAGAAACAAAAGCGAACCAAGCAAACAACCCAAAGATCACATCGAGAATTATAAAGCATATACAATTTGAATATAAACCACCACTTTTAACACAATTTAGTTTCGCCTACTAAACAAGATTATTATTTCGTGTAGAACAATGTAGTAAATTCCAGCATACCGCACGATACTGACATCTGATTAAGTCAATGTTTAAAACTTGATTCATATTGAAAAAAAACAAGATAAAAAAAAGTTAACAAGTTCCGCGTGAGCATGAAGAGAAACAAATTTGGAAGCAAGGGATAGTAGAAAAAAAATAAAAACAAGAAGAAAGTCCGATAGACATGATGAACGCCGAATAATGTTCCAGATACCATAGAATAATATGACAACCACCCCAGTACTACCGTGATGTGATGTCAGGGAAGAGTGAGAGAAAAAAAAGCAAAAGAAAAACAAAAGAATCATGGAAAAGGTCTTCATTTCCGTGGCAGTCACATGCTAATCTTCTCTGATATAGAGAATGACAACATGAATTGTTGACCGAGGAAGATAAGAATAGACAAACAAGTAGAAGAAGGTAGGAGCAACCGAAATAGGCTCATCAAGAGGTAAATAGGAAGCTCATAAGCACCAATTATTTTTTTGAGGTGAGAAAGAGGCTGAAAATCATTACATGGCCACTAATACACTGCATTGAACAACATGTTTGGGCTGTATGTACCGCTTTAAAAGACAGATAATAGTCTATTGCATGCGCTTTCTCTTCCGATCATCGTCGCCACGAGGATCTTCCTCTTCTCTCTCACCAACCTCGGAAGTAGGATTCAAGATATGAGCCATGCTTCCACGGCGTGTGGGTGGGACTGATGAGTCTCGGACATTGAGATTCTTATTTTCCCGTCCACCCCATGAGAAATCATTGAACGTAACTCCATTCTGGCCAGGGTTGCCATTAGCATACGAGGCTGAGGGGGGAGGAGTCGCGGGCCTTGAACGAGGAGCGTTGTTTGAGCCTTGCATTGAGTAAGAAGAGAGCGAATCTCTAATTTTCTGGTCTTCCGGGTTTGGGCGGTTCGGCGAAGAAGGCCAGTGGCTTTGGTGTGGCGGAGGGGCTCCAGCAGTGTGTGGAGGGTATGGTGGGGGCACATTTGACTGCCAACCATGGGCTCTGATATCAGCAGTGGTGTGTCTTCTATTGAGGCCAGCAGCTTCGACGTTCGAGAGCGGGTGCGGCGCAGCAGGCGGAGGCGGAGGTGGTTGTCTAGAATTTGGCGATGTCTGTGTGGGGCTAGCACCGATAGATCCATAAGGTCTACGACTGTTCAAAGACAAGTTCGATGGTACTGCAGGCCGATAGTATGGACCACTTCTAGAAACAGATTGTTGAGGAACAGATAAGTTGCCACGGCGAGGGTCATCAGGAGGAGCGTGATGCGGCGATATCGGGCCATCATAGTAGGCAGGGCCACGCTGAGCATAAGGGTCATGAGAGGGTGGTGGGATATGTTGAGCATGCTCCTCCATAGAACGGAAATTGTCGATTTGGCGCGCGATCTCTGATTGTAGACCAACAACATCTCGGTATACTGGGTTCTCGGGGGTCACAATGGCCGATACGGAGCGCGAAAGCTCGGTTGTGAAATGAAGAACACGAATCATGGTGTCGGACATTGTCTGCTGCCGCATTTGCATGTAATGCGTGATTTCCTCACTTCTTTGCAGGCGCACACTAATGTCATAGAGGGCGTGTTCAATCATGCGTGCATCGGAAATCTCAGAGGTGACAGGCATAGGCTCGTTAGGGACACCAAGAGGCGGAGGCGGAGGAGGTTTTTGGGTGCCCAACTCTCTGTGAACAAGCGCATGTCGGGATGCGCGGCGCTTGATTTCTCGAAGGCCAACTAAATCACCACGCTTGAAGTTGCCTCCACCGTGTTTGAACTCCCATAAGGCAGACTCTGGGTTGCTAGTGTGGAATACATCACTAACTAAGATACGAGAAACGAAAGGTAAGTATTTGCTCTGATAGTGTCTTGGTAGAACAGCTTGACTAAGATATGGTGCGCACCTTTATGAAACCCGTACATGTTCAACTGACGGACAAACGAAGATATGTTGGTATGTTTGAAGTATTGCCTATGGTTCCAAATCGATTGCGCGTTGTTAGCTACTGTAGTCTAGTTATTCCGCAAAAGCCTCAAAACATTGGGTGTGCACATACGATAAGACTTTAGAGAAGTCTGCAGAGGGCGACATAACAAAGCTGTCAGCGCTAGAAGACCAAGAGATCAAGTGTTGGATGGACGCGTCTTCCAACATGCTAAGATGAAAAACGGCGAGTCAGTACTGGCTGTTGTTCTGCGATAAATCCCGGCGCATGGCAAACGCGAGTGGTATCTCACTTATAAAGCTTATGGATGAAAGCTGTTTGCACAATCTTAGGTTGTTGCGCGGCAGCTCCAGCATTCGGAGGAGCAGACATGGCGGACGAAGAGTTGGAAGAGCCAACATTACCGTGACTAGCACCGTTATGGCTGTGAGACGAAGAGTCGCTACTTCCATTGTCGTGACCATGACCAAGGTTGTGGCCATGGCCATGGCCATGGCTTGGCTCCTCAATTTTTGGTATCGGGGCCAATGAGCCATTGCGATTCGACGGGCGTGTCGGTGACGTGCTGATATCCATTGGGTCTCCGGGGGGCGGTGCGGACATTTTGATGGATGGAGTCTGAGTCTGGATAGGAACAACTCGGGAGTGATGGTCGTCGTGCGATTCGGGTATGGTCATACTAAATCGATGGGGATTTTCGGCGACAGCAGCCATTTCAGAGTGGCTAGCAGAGAAGATGGCTAGCTAACCGGCAGATAATATGTATGATATTAAGAGAGCACCAGGGCGTGTAGCAGATAACGGCAGATATTGACGGCGGCTGGAGGGCGAGAAAAGAAGCAGAGCGGGTTGCGGTTAGTACAAGTTTCGGACAGCAGGAATGCGCTCCCGGCAAGGCACTCGTATTTGTAGCGAGTAGAAGCAGCAGAGAAGTAGTTGTAGTGTTCGATGGGGGTGCAGCAGAGTAGAGTAGCGGGAAACGAGAGTGCGACAAATGGCGATAGATGGACAGAGATAAAGAGAGAGCATGCAGTGAATGCAAAAGTGTGTGTATGTATGCGAGAGCAAAGGGTGTGCAGAAGAAGAAAGAAAGCGAGCGAGATTATGGCCGGGCACGAAACGAAAATAGAGACGAAGGTGGAAGGTTTGGGATTCAAGCATGTAGGGGGATGGGTTTGGTTTTGGATTACTTGGATTTGGACGAACGGGGTGCCGAGCACTAGCAATAAAGTTCTACCGCTAGTAAAAGTAAAAGCAGAAGTAATCAGCAAAGCAGTGCTAGCAGCAGGAAGTAGAAGCCACCGTTCTCCTACTGCAACGCTATGAGCTACAGTGTATAGCGTCGAGTAGTGTAGTTTGGCGGGAGTAATTATCAAACCATAAGTACAAGTATAAATATGAATATAAATACGAATACAAATAAAGTGCAGCGCAGAAACGCAATAAGGTCAAGGTGCAAAAAGGAAAAGGGTCGACAACACGCTGACAGACAATGTGGACAGCCGTTCAAGGGCTATCGTGGCCTGGCAATCGGCCAAGAAGGAATGGAGAGAAGGAACCAAGGGAGCAGGCAGAGCAGAAGAGAGTAGTAGAGCAAATGGCAAGCCCATCTCACGAGACTCGAGGCGAGGCAGCGGCGGCAGACACAAGTAGAGTGCAGATAGAGTAGATAGAGTGTGCGCAGACGGGATAATAGTTGTAGACAGACATACCGGAGTTCTAGTGCCAGCTAGGGTTTTGATTGACGCGGACAAAACAAAAAGAAGCGTGGGTGTGTGAAGTGTAGTTGTATGTAGAAATGCAGATATACAACACGAAAGACGATAGCACTGCCGGACAGTCTATCACTATCTATATCGTTATATCAGATGAAGATAGAGCGCCGCAGCGGATTTAGTTACGGCTGGCGACACGATGCGAAACAGAAGGTCCCAAACAAAAAAAAAATGGCTAAAAAAATAATTGTACCTGGGCGGCTGGTAGTAGTAGTAGTAGTATATGAAGTTTAGGGGGGGGGGGGCTATTGTTTTTTTTTTCCCGATTTTTTCTCTTATTTATCTGCTAGTTCGTCGTGTTGCAGGGGCCAGCTTGCTTTGGATAGACTTGCTATGTATTTTATTTTATTTTTATTTTTTTCCTCAAACAGGAGACAAGCCAGCCAAGCAGCTGGTGAAATCAAAGCCTTGGTGTTGGACGAGTATGAGGGCCACAGGCGATTGTGCAGTGTGCAGTATGCAGATCAGGACTGGCAACAAGGCTATCCGATGTCACAAGGGAGGGCCAGAAAAAGTATAGAAGCGAAGTAGTAAGTAGCAATGATGGTCACTGTAGTCGCAGCAGTCGTGGAGTTGAAGTCAATATGATGGCCAAAGAGGAGGAAACGGTCCGGGAGCATAGGAAGAAGGGTTTGCTCCAGTGCCAGTTGCAATCAAACGCGGGACCAGATTGGAGAACGAGAGATAGTAGTTCTAGTCGCGCAGTTGAGGAGGCAAAAGAACAAATCAGTCAGCGAGATAAAGCGATAGACAACGAGAACTGATGAGCTTGATGGCCAAAGAGAAGAGCCAAACACCAAAAGCGGAGATGGGGATTGGCGTGGCGGCTGCGGGACCTAAGAGCCGCGACGCTGGCAGCTGAGACGGCGGCAGTTGGCCGATAGCAATGTTAGCAAATGATATCAAATGATGGGCAACAACAACATGACAAAAAACCAGCGAAGTGACAGGCGCTGGCAATGATTCGTGTTTTCTTCAACAACGACGATCACGAAGCCCAGACAACTATATAATGCATGATATACACTGTTTTTCCTATATTTTATTTTTGGTGTTTTGGCTATTTACATATCGTTGTTGTTGTTACTGTTTCCATTAATGCTGTTGCTTCCAAATAAAGAAGGAACAAAAACTGCAGTGGAAGAATACAAGGAAGCTGCCTAGAACAGACCAGAACAGAAGCCCACAGAAGACGCTGTGCCATCAATAAAATACCGATAAACTCACAAGTGCCCTAAAGTCAGCAAAAAACGGGGGGAGAGGAAACGGAAGGAACGTTTTATTTTATTTTTTTAAGTGGGCAGAGACTTTGGTGGGAATCTGGGCGATCCTAGGACGAGAAGCGTTCAGTAGAAGGAAGGCATCGACGAAAAGGAACAAGCAAGACTCAAAAGAAGTTATTGCTGGCAGAGCACCGCAAAGCGCTCGGGCTTCTAGGCAAGCCTCGCGCGCAGGGCTTTAGTTACATATCTGTAGGTTCTGTTTATGTGTACCTTTATGTTCAATGCTTCGGCAGTCTCTCTGTGTACATGATAACCGACATATAGACATACATATGTGTATTCTATACATCCGTTTATCTGCATATTTGGCCATTGGTCCTAGCACAGCACGCCTAGACAAACACCAAGCAAATACAGTTAGTTAGCGATTCATATGTATTATATGTCGTTATGCCTATATATATCAGTACTAACACCACCATCATATAAATGAACAGATACAGATATTTATATTATTACATATATCAGAGCAATATCAGAGCAATATCAGAGTCGCATGCAGGCCGACCCTGTCCTGTTACAGCTGCAGCTGCACTTCTACTTGCAGGTCTGTCTGCAGCCTTCTGCAGCTATTCTGCTTCGCCAAACGCGCTAGTTCGCCGTAGCGACAAGCTAATATCAGCATTGCAGACTAGCTCTTACTGGTGCTTTTATTCCTACTCTTTTTCCTTCACATTGCTGCCACTAGTCGTCATATAAATAGCTTTGAACATGACCCGCCGTCTTTGAGGCCTTGACCCATTGCTTGCCGTGCCGTTGGGATCTGTCGTGCCAATGGACAACAAACGATGACCACCAGACACTTGGGCCTGTGCCCTCTGTGCTCTTGATCTGTCAAGGGCATTTTGGTCTGTGCGTTCTGTATGTGTCTCTGTCTCGCTGCCGCTTTTCTTGTTCTGGCTCTTGTAACGATTCTAGGCCGCCTATAGAAACGAAACCATAATATCCACCTTCCCAGAACGTTCATAGCCCTCCCCTCCCTCTCAAAGACCATAGGTATAGAAGATACAGAGACATTTGATCCAATAGCAAGTGGTATAATGTTGCTCCCCTCCTCTACTCATACTCCGTATCATAGCGCACTGTCCACATGCAAAATCCAAAATGGTATACGACCTTTGATCTGGCATGGTTAAGCGTACCGACCAAAAAATAAAAATAAAACTACAGGGCTGTTAATTTACTACTGACAGCAGTCCTACATGTCATGGTCTCCCAAGTACTTTGTACCTACCGAAAGGTATGTGAACATAACATGTAGAGGTCTTACATCTTCTTTTATTGCACCTCCAGTTTATATTTCAACACCAACGTTCAGACACATCAAGTGTCCCTTTATTCACAAACTCCAACTGATAGTTGATTCGAAGAACAAAGCTTGAAGAAAAGATGGTACCGAAAAACGAAAACCAGCAATGGGATATATATTCCCAGACGAAGCTGTACCTGACTGAAACAGAAAACTTAAGGGAAAAAAGCCAACAACTAAGCTAGCCAAACAATTCAAATCACCCCTCGAGTCTTCCTCTGCCCTGTCCCATAACCCCTGATGTTTTTTTTTCCACTTGTCAGGGGGTAGCCTTTTCATGTGAATAACTTGCTGTACATGTAATGTTTTTTTTGTTGATGAATGACGAACCTGTGATAATTCAGATATCATCATCTTTCAATCCCAAGTTCCTTCATGTACCTGTACTTTGTGATTAGTTTTTTAAGAGCACCAAAACTACAACTACACCATCATGGCATCCTTTGTCTTTCAAGCCACTCAGTGTTTGTTTATCTCACCTAGTTGTAAACCGCCGATTCTATCCAGATAAGTATTAACTTGCTACTTGGCTATCCAGGGGCTTGCTTGCCACACCCCGAGGTCTAGGGTATATGTCCTTTTTATCCTTTTTGTCGTTTGTGTCCTCTTTGGCTTGTTGTAGTAGCGGGAAGGTGACCAGCTAGCCTAGTCTAGTCTCTTTGTTGGGCTTGCTGGCTGGCTGACTTAGCTAAACCTGCACTCGCCTTCTTGTCTCTTTTATTTTGTCACTACAAATATATATGTAATTTTCTTGTCTATGTTCCTGTTCCCTCCTTTTAATAGTGAAATTTATTGTTCCTTTAAGTTTTGCTTACAGACATCACATCAAGGACAACAGAAAACTGCTATGTAGGTAAGCAGGACAGGACCATAACTTCGTTAGATTCGATACTTTGGTGAAGAGGAATGTCTTGACCTGGTTCTCAACTATTATTGGCTTGTTATATTTGCCCAAGAGACCAGCCAGCATGTAGATTTGGTAAGTTGGAGCTGCCGGACAAAATAAATGATGCTTAGCTTCTTATTAAATACTGGCAAACAACGAGTTGATACAGGAAGATCGACGTTCAGGGATCCAGATGCGAGAATGGAGGTAACGATACGGGCCTGCAAGATATTCAAGTTAAAGCTTGATGTAGTTCATTTTATGGGGGAATTCATTGGATTGGTTATCTTCCCAAGTAGGAGAAATTACCGTCATTAACACAAGTCGTCTTCGTGTCCTCTCACTACATACTTTTCTTATTTTTTTTTATTTTTTTTTATTTTTTTTTCATATTTAGTGTGACTGCCGACCTGTCGGACACGAACAGACACTACACCATGTAAACCTAATAGGCCAGTGCATGTTTGTTTATGCTTCCAGAACGGCCGAGCTCTTGTATGTACGTCTTCTTCTATCTCTTTGTTATAATGTGTCAGATACAATCTATTGTTGCTTTGAGGGGAAGAAAAAAAAGAAGTCCGTTCGCTAGGTTCGACCGGAAAAAAAAAAGAAAGAAGAAAAAGGAAAAGATCATAACCAATGAATGCAGAGAAGCCTCCTTTGTAGGTTGACCTACGATTGTCCAGATGGCTGTGGCCTCTTTCTGAGATATCAGTTGGTCAGTCTTGGTTAGATCTTCTCTCTTCTCTATACTCGCTTGGATAGGTCAGGAGTCACAATCGAGCAAGCTACAGTCACAGCGTGGTAGATGGCCCATGGCAGCAGAACAATAGAAATAGATCTAGTTATAAGCCTCCAAACTGCAATGGACTTGTAACTACATGAATTATTTGCTCTCTGCTTGGTACCCTTGATTTGCCGTACGGGTTTTACATTGTTGTGCTTCTTGAGATTATCCTTTGGCTTTAGTCCGTACTTTTAGTTAGTTTTTGGTACGGTTTAGTCTTTAATCTCTGTATCTTTTTTTGTCCTGTCTTTGATTGGGACGCCTAGGCTTATATGCTGTTGTAGCCCTTGTTTCGCTATGAATCAACGAAGATAGAGGCCAAGATCATGGATAGCCTAAGAATGTGTTTGTTAGTTCTATCTTTACCGAGAGTTCAAACTTAGTTATTCAATTTATTTAGACTGACTATGTAGTGTCAGCATGAAATGCAATAGCCGCATTATGGAAATTACAAAAAAAATTGAACTCAATAATATAATAGAAGACGTGACTATCGCTAATTCTATTCCTAATATTTCTTCTATCCTGTTTCCGTAAGCTAACCCTAATATCGCCGCCCTTTATTCCGTTTTAGACTATCAAGGTTCTATTAAAATGTTCGTCTTGAATCTCTCGAATACGTCGAGAATTACGAGTGATGATCATAGAATCCGTAAGATTCTATAGAAAAGATACATTTCTTATTCTGAGACGCAGCTAAAATTGTTCCGTCAACTAACACATTTCCCTTTGCCCTAATTTTTTAAAATGTTTTTGCCCCCTTCCCCTTCCTTTCTCCTTCTTTAGTTTATTCCCCTCTTTCTTTCTTTCTTTCTTATCCGATTCTGACTTGACTACTGCTCTAATATAGACTATCTGCTAAGCTAAAAAGGGCCTCGATTTCTATGCTATGCTAAGTTGAAGCTCTGGCCTGACCCCGCCGCGGGCACCAAGGTAAACGAGGCCACTAATGTTCAAGAGTTCTTGATCTAGCAAATAAGCGCTTTATTTTTCTGTGTGTTTGCTCCTAGCACTAGAAAAAAAACAGCAAAAGAATCTCATCAACTCTTATCAACTCTTATCCTTTTAGACTCATGGGAGATCTCCCGCCCACTAGCGCTACGGAACGACCGCCAAGCTTGTTTTCGGGGTCGGGTGAGCCGGTTAGTTCAATATGAATATGTAAGTAACGAAGTAAAGTTGTGGGAGAAAGCAGAGCAAAAAACTTTGAAGGTGTTGTACTTTAAAGAGATTTCGGTAAACGTCATCTACGTCTCAAGATATCGTAGTACTGCTCCAAGACAACTATCAGAACAGCTGGGTTCGTCTTGCCACCGGACCAATATATAGCATGCCAATAGACAGGCTATATGCTATATATGTAAAGTAGACTGCCGAAAAGGAACACATAACACAAGAGTAACCCAAGAGTAACCCAAGTCAAATAACTCGTTAAGATTCTTGTTGTACCATAGTTAATTCATAGATTGATAGCCAATTCTGTTTTATTAGGTCATCCCAAGAGCCAAGACAAATAAAAAGCGCCGGGAAAGAAGATAAAATACTTCCCAAGGCAAACTAGCCCACAATGGTGTTGTTTTTGTGTTTTTCAATTGGTATAAGGGGAAAAAAGGCATATCTTCGTATCACTACAACTAACTAGGCTTGTTTTTTCAGGCACACCTAGGATCCTGTAAGAAAATGATAGATGCCTTACTGTACATATATTGGAGTAATACAATCACATTTTTATACACGAAAACATCTGATTTTTTAACGCTTATTCCGCCATGAAGAAAAGGGGATTCATGTGTTTTTTTGTATTAACAACGTTCGGTGTTGTTATAGGCTGTGTAAGTAAATAGAAAAATATACAACTAAAGGCGATATTAACATGTGCAAATGCCATTCGGTAAGTACTACGTACTGCGCTTATGTACGCACTACTATGCAAATATGTGTATGTAAAAATATGTATGTCCTTCCTTCGCTTTCGGTTCCAGATATCGGGAAGCGAGAGGGCATCCACAATCATTCTATGACTGACAATGTCGTAGTGGCAGGAGTCCCCTTTTATGTATATAACACATCTTTGTGGTTTAAACAATATTGATTCCAAGGATATACACTAATGAACTTCTTCACACACTTCGACTCGGGGGGTGTGTCAATCTGACTTATTATACTGCCATATATGCAAGCAAATGCACGTCGAATATCTACATCGCTTTTTTTAATCTCTGGGCTTCTTTTGTGGGCAAGAATTCCCGAAGCTGGTATAACCAAATCCTCAGCTCGGGAAAATTTCTTGTTATATTGCAAGATCAAGTTATTATTGCTCACTATATGGTGTCTTAGAGGGCGTTGCTGCCCTGCATGAAAGTACTGATATCGTATCTTATATTTCTTTTTGTATTTCCATCTCTAAGGCCCAGGCGAGAACGTCGTACAGATATGTTTTTCACCCAAAAAAATCGGGGTCATCCTCTCGGTCATGTTCTTTATAGACGAATCATGATTTCTTTTCCAGCTTTGCATATGAGCCAATCATGCTCATAAAGTATCTTTGACTCTCCCGGAAAAACAGAAGACGAGACGAAAAAGAAAGGTTTTTTGTTCCCTTCGCTTGAATCATCAGCCCTCTTAAACAATTGATATAAATTCGCTTGGTTATTTTAAAGTTCTACCCTCTCAGGAGGGTAACGCCATCTGCCAAAATCCCCCCCATTGGCATATACTTCTTCTATTGTTTTCCATCAGCTGGACACTAGAAGAATACGCTATCTTGAAGAAAGGGATAGAAATACAGCCAATGCAGATTTCAGCACAAGTGATAAAAGCCCCATCTGTTTTCCCTCCTCCGAGCCCATTTCGCCAATAATGCAATAGTAACTACTGTAAGGGATTTCTCATCTAAATATCAAAAAGAAAAGGAACAAAACTGGTTGCCTTTGTGTATCTGTAAACTTCAATACCTGAATCTTTCTCTTGTACCTCCCTTTTTTCCATTCTTCGTTGGAACTGTTCTTCTTCTAGGATCTTCCCTTGCTAGGGAATTGCAATTTTTCCCCAAGACATAAAATGGAAGCTTAGGATTCTTGTTATGATGTGAGGGATATGTTAGAATTAGAAAGCAAATCATAGACAACACACATCGTAGTCGACATAATCTCGAAATTACTATTATTAGGGTTAGGGTAACACAACTTACAAGACGGCTAGTCGTATCCATAAACGAAGATAGACAGATGATATGCAAACAATATAAGCAACATTTCCATTACGGTTGTAGTGAAACATATATCCAAGTAGAAACGTGTAAAAAAATTAAGAATATGCTCCTATCCCTTCTCCATTTATATAATAAGAACCAAGCTTCCGCTTTCATTAGTCCTCATCCATCGCACTCTCCTTCTTCTCTGCTACCTCACGGATCTTTTCGCTCAACATAGACCGCTCATATCTCTCGGCAACCTTGCCGGCGGCAGCTATCATGCGCCCGGTTCTATCGTTGAATAACTGAACAAGCTCGAGAGCTTTCATGCCGCGATGTTCGCCCTCACGACACTCGATGGCGAGTAGTTGCAGTAGCGTCTTGTCAAGCTCTGTATGTAGACGGGCTAGCTGCGAGCGCGCCGAGTACTTGGCGCTTCCGCCCTCGGCAATTGTGTCGTCGAGCTGCGCGCCCTGGATATTTTGTAGTAAGAATGCCTGCTCGAGCTTCCGCGTTTCCGAAACCTCCTCTTGCTGGCCATCACCGTCGGAGTCGTTATCATTGCCGTCATTCATGATATCGTCACCGTCATTAGCGCTGCGATTCTTCTTCTTGCTCTGGTTCTTCTTCTTCGCGTCAGCAGCTGAATGAAGTGGCACACTGAACTCAAAGTCTGAGAGGAGTGGCCGCGGGAAGTATGGGTATCGGTCACCACCCTTGAGAATGATACAGTGGAACTTGTTATCAGCCACAGCGATAGGAAAGTATGTCTCATTTTTTCGGCCAGAGGCTAGACGAGCAAGTAGATTTGTGTCTAGTAAGGGTGCCCAGTAGGCACGACCGTGTCTACGCCAGTATACCAGTGTCAACAAGACACCAGAAGAGTCATAAATGCAGGGATTCTAGAAGTGATTGGATGTGTGCGTCAGCAAGAGCTACTCTTCCCCCGTCTAACGGTTACGAGATGATCACGGAGATGCGATGATGTCAGTATAAAACTTACCCCTTCATCAGAAAAGAACACGCTACGTAGAGTTGCATCACTGGGCAAGGCCACTATGTCCTCATTTTGGCAGATTTCGTCTTTCTTGACATTCGTGATAGTATACAGCAGACGCGCTTGACCATCAGCGCCTACAGACCCGTTGCCAATCACCATGACATAGTCTTTCCAACTAGCGCACGTGACCGCTGGCATACTCTTTGGTCTGTAGACGCGGAAGGGTAGTCCAAATAGCGTGAAAACGCGCACATAGCCACCTGTAGTAACGACGGTAATGAACGAATCACTGAGTGACATGGCCAAGACATCTTCGCCTTGAGGCAGCTCTGTGCGCCAGTCGCTGCGCTGTGTCCAAGTCTCGTGCGGTCTGTAAAATAGACTGGCCGGAGTACCGTCCTTTTCGCGTGCGGGACAGGCGAACAGAGCACCGTTCTCAGTCAAGCATGCCTTGTCATAGAGGAAGGTATCGGTGAAGTGGAAATCACGTTGGAAGTCGCGGTCGTAAAACTCAACTGTCACAGTGTTGTGAGAGTCCTGGTCAACCGTCCAGACAGCACCAAGGAGGTTTAGACAAAGATACTTGCGGTTGCCTCGCCACGGCGTTGCACCAGGCTGGAAGGCTTCATGAAAGACGGGTGCGGGTGCGAGGCCCTGGCGCCTCTTGGCTGGATGGATCGAACCGTCTGCTCCAAATAGATCGCCTTCGGCAGGGCGTTTACGACCTGTAGTATAGCCAGCACCATCGTCATCAATGACAAAGTCGTCCAAATCGCTGTCTTCATCCATTTCGAGTCCATCTCCATTCGGACGTGGGCGAGCAGCAAGTGATCGTACACCGATCGCACTGTCGGCACTGATGTAATTACTGACAGACTGTTGGACGGGAAGCTTAAGGAGAGAGTCAAACTGGTCGTTGACTAGGTCCGGATAGATATAAACTTCACCCTCGGTAGTAGTAAAGGAGAGCAAATTCTTGGTAGGGTGCCATGATAGGTGCATGACGTTGCTAAAGTCGAAGCGCTGTATCACACTTTGTGAGCCCGCATCCCATAATAGAAGCTTGCCGTCTTGAGCAGCACTAGCTAACATAGCGCCATTGGGTGACCAGGCGATAGCTGTGATCATTCCGGAATGTACATTCTCAAAAGTCGCATGCTTCTGCCAATCCGTCTTGGAGATCATGAAGATATCACGTGTCGGTGCCGGCACCGCAAACGCATTGCCATCTGGATGCCACGCCACCTGCGAAGAGCCCGGTGACTCGGCATCTATCGAGCCAATCATGCCATCCAATTTCTTGAGTAGTTCCGGCTCTTGGCCGTTCAACGAGTACATGTAGATGATACCATCCTGGCACGACACAGCAGCTAGGGATCCATTGGGACTGATCGACACATGTTTAGCGGGCCGGTTGTGTTCACGCAGCACGCGGGTTTTGGAGTGGTCATCGGTGTTTACTAGCTTGACCGTCAATTCATCGCTAGCAACAGCGCACCACTTGCCATCGGGAGATAGAGCAAGGTCTCGTACGGGCATGGTGACGCGGACCAAGTATTCTTTGAAAGCAGGTGGATCTATTGTGTATATACTGACGACACCGTCTTCATCGCCCACGTAGAAATGATCTTCACCACAGGCTACTGCTAAGTTGACCTGTGGGCACTCGTCGATGTTGGTCGGCTCGCCGTCGAAACCGGTCTTGTACATACGAAGGGTCGGGTTGGCACCGACGGTGATGAGACGGCTGCCATCGGGACTATAGTCACAACGCGTGATGCCTTTGGTGTAGGCCGGGCGAGCTCGTGGCCGGACAGCACTAGAAGAGCTAGCCATAGCTATTGATTGTGTGGCTTTATATTTGTATGGGATGCGATGTTGAGAAAGATAGATCGGGCGTGTATGATTTATGATTGCGGACAAATAGAGTACTGTTTTAGAGTTAAGCAAGGCATATATTAATCAACGACGAGTATCTAGAAGATTAATAGAGAAACTTGAGGAGGGGCAATCAATTGTTGTCTGATAAGCTCGTGATTTCAAATTCAGAGCTGAATTTGAAGCTCCCTAAAAGCTTCACAATGGCAAGTCGTGTTCAAGACGCGCCTAGAAAATCAATTAAACCCTAAACAGAATGTCCGACAACTACTAGTCTCAAGGTTTAGACCCAGTTTTTAGTTGAAAATCAACTAACAAGCAACTACAAACAACAATCAAAACGCGAAACCATCACCCCATAGAGCAATAGAGCAAGATATTACTGTGACAATAAGGGCGGCCTGTCTAGAAGGCAATGGCGGAAGTGCTACCTCGACGGAAGTTGTCTGGAAGTCATTGGAGGAATTACTTAGACATAATCCGCAACAACATCGAGGGAAAGGTCACGAAACGAATGGTCAATACTGCATGCAGTTGCCGTAGAAAATCCTTAATGGGTATCGATGGACACAAGAGGGCAGAGCCGGACGCTGAAGTGATATGGAGGAGAAAAATCGGCTCGGCCGGACTCAAAAATTATCGTATTAGTTTAGGAAGAGTATAAATATAACAACAACAACAAAAACAACAGAATATCCTCACAAAACCTTCCCTCCTACAGCCTTCGGGGGGGGGGGGGGGGATACCTTTGAGTTCAAGTTACCTCCCTTTTGTCCAAAGACGAATTTTTCCCTTTCGTCGTGGGTTTTTAAGAGCGACCAGCACATATTCCCAATGCTGCTGTCCATTCTCACTTTCGTTTTCGACCTTTGTCGTTTTCGAAGCACCGTTTCGTGAGGCTTTGAGCCCGACTTTTCCCCTCTCGAGGGATGTTCTCACCAGCGACCGAACCCTCTTTTCACAACACCTTTTTGAGCTGGTCTCCCGAGTTTCATCACACTCACCTCAGGGAGACACACTCATACTCGACGGGCAACCTCTTTTTGAATGTTCCGGAAGCCCAACCCGTGGCGCGGCCATCGCACTAGACTACGCCAATTTTTCTTTCTCTCGACACTCGATCACCAGCCTCTTGGAGGCGCGTCGAGGAGGTTTTTCGAAGTTACAGGGGGTATGAAGGCGTCCTATGGATACCCGGAGGGTAAGGCCGGACCCGTATGATATACCGGGCTAGAAAAATCGGGGCCGGACTCGAATATCCATTGTCTGATTTGATTTGATTATAGTTAACGTCTACCTAAATCACTAAGATCATACGACGCCGGGTTGGCTACCGGACAGATATTTAACGTCCTCCGCTCGACAAACTCAATAGCTTTGTATGTGCGGGACTACACCGTCCCCTAGCCCCGAAGAACTAGTGGTCCATACCTCCACTATGAGCAGCAAAAACAAATACAAAGAAAAAAAAAAAAAAACATAGGGCTTGGCAAAACATGAAAACAAAAACAAAACCACAAAAACAAAAACACAAAAACATAGAACAGAAAAAAAACAGAAACAAAAACCACACCAAATCCTCCTCAGTCACTTCCCCCCTCCTCTGTACTTGTCTGGCCCGCTGTTGGGGCTTCTTCTCTAGGCGCATGGGCTCTATA